>JBCNYG010000019.1:27768284-27785581 GCA_039654305.1 Porochilus rendahli
AATATGAGACCACATCCAATAATCCACCTTTAATACAACTGTAAGCATTTAACAAGTATTATTATTATTATTATTATTATTATTATTATTATTATTATTATTATTATTATTATTTGCCCCTGTGGTGAGCAGTGGAAGATCCTAATCTTATGCACATTATAAAAACGAGCCGAGGGAAATAGAAGCACTTAATGAAAACATTTGAAGTGAGTAAGCATTTGCATAAAATATGCACAACCTATAAAACATTTATATTTGTATTGACAGCAGTTTACAAGAAGGGATCGACCTTCTGTGATGAAAGAATTCAATTGAGCTATTCACATGCAGTGTGTTTATAAAGGCTGTGTGTGTGTCTGTGTGTGTGTGTGAATGCGCCTCATTTATAATACAAGTATTATTAAAAAATCTTTTTTTCTATAATTCTATATTTTTGCAAATGTTCCTCGGTACACTTCCATATCCCACAGGACATTAGTGTTGCTTTAACAGCGCAATTAGGTTAACACACAGCTGGTATTTATTAATATTATTATTGTTGTTGTTATTATTATTATTATTATTATTATTATTATTATTATTATATTATGGTTAGATGTACCACTGTCATGTTATGGTTTACACAAAAAATCCTGCATAGAATGAAACTGGCTAACTGAGCAATATAATAGTGATTTGAATTTGTTTGTGTTTTTTTTTTTTTTTTTTTTTTATTTTACTAAACATTTTAAATTACATTTAAACAAACTGAATAAAAACACCTATATAAAAATGACCATGATATCCAGGATGCATGTTTGGTATTTTAAATGCTGTGTGGGAAATTTTGTAATGAGGCATACTGAGAGCGTGTGTGTGTGTGTGTGTTGCCACTGCCATCATGCTTTAAAAAGGTTACATCTTTGTTAAATCTTGTTTTCATATCACAGTGTGCTCTTTCTATCATTCTTGTACTTCAGAACTCATCAGGAGTCTAATACCAAACCATTAACCAGGGATGTGCATGGTCATTTGTACCATCACACACACTCGCACACGGATCCGATACACAAGTTTATGGCTGCCTATAAAAAATGGACCTTGCATGCAGAAATGGAGGTGTTTTTGGTGTATTATTTTTGTTGTAGTCTGGTGGTTGTAGAGGTGATGGTTAGTGCAGGTAGAACAGGATGCTGTTGAAGATGAGAGTGGCCGTTTCCTTATCTTTGATGATTCTCGCAATGTCCTTTTGTTCTGAGTGGATTGTAATAGACATCATGTTCCAATTTACCTGTATTGCTATGTAGGCGCAAACCTTGTGTGTGTGTGTGTGTGTGTGTGTGTTTGTCCCCTCTCGCCCCTCTTATGGTGTTTAATGTAATTTAATGTTAGAGATTATTGACTGTAGCCAGTCTACAATTTTTCTGTGCATCCGCGTTATGTTTTCTCTCTATCTGTCACTCTCGCACTATGAGCTCCGCTACCTGTGCGTTGCCTGGGCATCCCACCCGTGCCACTTTGAAGTTGAAAGCCGTTGTATTCGCAAATGCATTACTTAAGTCTCATATAAATAATTCACCTGGGTATCGATTATCTGCCACTCTTTTTTAACAAACACACAGAGCTGAATGCTGCTTACCGGCTATGATGCTGTTAAACCTTTATTACAGCACGCTTATCTGAGGGGTCGCTGCCGAGCCCTCATCGTGCCGTGCATCCCTGTGCTTCATCCCACGGTTCTGCTTGCGTTCAACAGAATTAAAAGCAGAAATGTTTTGGTTATGATTGCACAAATCAGACTATTTTCCCCCCCGACCTCTGTTTTGGGTTAAGGGGAATTTGCAGCTCTGAAAGATGATGTCATTTGTTTGGGAAAGTCAGTTGCATGGAAAGATGCAGCGCTGAGGTTTATATTTGAAATGTGACAATCTTTAGAATATTCGGACACCTTGCTTGTGTCAGCTGATTCTTCCTCGGCAGACTCCTGCAATAGTGATGAAATGTCTGTTCCTGGGCTTGTGTTTGAGTGTGTGCGGAAAGGGGGAGGAGGACATGAATTAGTCTGACCTCGGAGGGCTATAATAACGGGAAGTTTGTTTTTCCAACAAGACTGGCCTCAAAATCTCTATGATGATTAGGTGGCGGTTAGAATTTTGACATGACACTGTGTGGCCAGTGTGAGTGCTGCGTCCCTGTGTGGATCTGCTTGAGTAGCCAGTCAGTCTTCATGGCTGAAGCAGGTCAGAAGTATGCATATGTACGGATGTGGCCTGTATGTGTGTGTATGTGTGTGTATTGTGGTTTTAAAGCCGTCTGGTTATGCGGGCTGCTGTAGGGGAACATTTCACCTCACTTCATCTGCGTGAAGAGGCAGGCAGAGGCCGACTCGAGGCAATGTGCAGACCAGGGGCTTTATTCCTGTAAATCCTCTGGGTTTATTTACTGCCTCTGCGACTTATGAATGTTAAGATATTTGACGCCACCCCTGGCCCCATAATTCCTCAGGCCTGCAGACCTTTGGCAAGAGTTTCTGGTTTCAATGTATAATTATGTGCAGTCTTTAAAAAAAAAAGGCACGAATAAAATAAAGGGATACCCTGCGACCATCTGAGTAAAGAAAAAGATGAAATCTTTGTAAATTCTACCCAAGCCTGACATCATGATTGATCTCCCAATCACAGTCACCAGCCCCTTTTTCTCTTTTATTTTATTTTATGTGTGGTTAGTTCCTAATCTGTCATTTTTAATAATAATAATAATAATAATAATAATAATAATAATAATTTATTATTGTTATTATTAATAATTATATTATAAATGCATATTATGATGTTTTACTTCTGCTTTGTTGTTGCATAAAAAGCACCACCAACCATTTCAATATGAACTGTTTTTAACAAATACTTTATGATTTTAAACTGTGTGTGTGTGTGTGTGTGTGTGTGTGTCCTTTGTGTGACAGTGGATGAACATGTTTTAATAAACCCTGACACTATCTTTCGAACCATTTTATTAATACCTTACCCATAATGCCATATCTCATGGATTATGTGTGTTGTATTGCCTCCCTGAATAGCTTGTCATGTGAAGGGCAAAAGATAGTTTAATGCGGATTTAGGGGGATAGGCTCCCACCTTATCAAATTGGCTTTACATGTTGATGGCTCCTAATTGCTGTCCGTGGGGGGTTCAGCGAGCAACGCGGCCGGGTTTTGTGCTGCTCTCCGCAAAACGCACTCTCAGTTTATTTAGAAGGTTGCCGTCCTTTTGTTTTGCAAATGACTTTTGTTTGTGAAGAATGGCAGAAGTGAAGTCTTTCTGTTCTTGTCTCCCCCTGTCCTTTTTCTCTTTTCTTCTTCTCGTCCTCCCGCTCTCTCGACCCACGCAAGACAGAAACGATGTGCTATTTTGCTCGAGCTTGATAAACAGCCACAAAAAAAAAGTGCAATCTGTTTTGGATTTGAGGGAGTCAAGTCAGGGAGCAAAGTTTGGCAGCATTAAGCTGAAACTGGGGCCTGCGAGACATTAGTGGCACACAGCACATTCTCAAGCCTTAATTAGTCCAAACTGTAATTGTTCATGGCCTGCCAATAGGAGTAATGCGCAGGAAAAGTGGAGTTGCACTAAATCGGCCCACGGTTTTTAAAACAATAAATCACTCGCATATTTGTGCCGTGATTCAGATGGAGTCTCGACCTCTCCCATCTCGACATGTGGTAAATTGTAAAGTCAATGAATCGCAGATGTAGTGGAGAGAGAGAGCGAGAGGGGGAGAGGGTGTACAGTAAGGTTTTGTTAGTGCCTGGTGTTTGACTGGAAAAGATTAGTCTTGTAAATATTTACTGATATATTTGTGTGTGCTGGCATTAGTTTTCTCATGGTGATTTTTGAGGGCTGCATCATGTGTGCAAAACATACTGTAAAGTTGTTTGTGTGTTTAGTTTTTGTTAAATGCGCATGTTTTATGTGTTCATGTTCATGGTGGGATCTAATCTGTTCTAAGCCGTTTTGAGAACATTCTGTCATGAATTAGCATTTTGGAATTATATCCTATTTAAAGAAAAATAACAGATGCAAAAAAATATAATCCGCTTTGGAAGATATAAAAATACAAAAATAAACAAAAACCATCCCCACAATCCTAAATAATTTCCTGTGTTCTGTTTCTAAAGTGTATTTTTGTGAAGTGGACAGTGTGGCACTGTCCCGCGCCTGATAAATGCGAAGCTGTAGCCGTTGTAAATTTGAGGTCTCCTGGAGCACCATTGCGTTAGCAGCTGTGCGTCGCTGACCCAGCCCCCCTCTCGTCCACCATTCATTTCCATAAAGTTCAGCACAAAGATTGCACTGTACATCTGGAATGCAACTTTTGTCATCTGGTAAATATAGTCCTCCTGCTGGCCCACACTGTGCAGGGCTCCCAAAACATGGAAATCATATTATTCTCTCTTTCTCTCTCTCTCTCTCTCTCTCTCTCTCTCTCTCTCTCTCTCTTTCTCACATGTGCATATGCATGGTGCAGTTCACACACAGCGCTCGTGCTGATTTCATCGTTATGTGCGAATTTGTTTTGTCTTGGACCTTTTGCAGCAGTATATCAAGAACATTTTTATTTTTTTAATGATTTATTTGTGCTAAAAGCTTTCTGTAGAAAAGTTCACTGATCATAGAGATAATACCAACAGCTTGTTATTCTTTAGAAATAAGAGATTTTTTTAAGTATGTTTTTTTCGTAGTATTTATTTAGTAGGAAATCTGGGTGTATTTGTTTACACAACAAGGGAATTGTTGTTCTAGGAAATATATTAACCAATCATACACACATTTAAACCCAGACAAAATGGGGTTGTGAAATTATGAGTCTCGGTATGTTCTATTATTGATTATACTGTTGATTTATCATATAAAAACACATTAATGATATATTATATATCGATTTCCTCCATTACAGGATATTGTTCAACCATGCTAAATAATATATGATTAATGCTGTTCTGGGTCTCGGGCTGCAGAAGGAAATAATTTTAGACGAAGCTGTTTGAGGTAGTTGGTCCATACAGCATTGGTGTGGAGGGGGCAGGGCAGCTAAGGAAAGCGGGAAAGCCCGTGACCGGTGTGCCCACTGTGGTGGGGCCGAGGGTAGATGATGGGGAGGGAGACGCACAAAGGCTGTCTGAATAGGGTGCATAATTGCTGCTAATGCTGGGGCAATGAGAGTGGCCACAGTTCCTGGTTAGATGTCCAAACAATAGAGCCCTGAGGCCTTGTATTTATCTACGCAAAAAAAAAATTGTAAGGAAAAACACAGCAGGGCCGAGAAAAGACAGGCAGGGAGCTGACAAGTTTATAGCCTAGTTTGATGGACAAGCCGATGTGTGTGGCTTTTCTCCTCTTTTCGTGAATCGGACTGGTCGCTGCATTTATTCGCTCCTCCTGACCCGGAGCCTCGTCATCAGAACGACTGCACAGAGTGAAGCGAGGCTGGAATTCAGCGACCCTGGGCTTTTTGTTTGACTTGGAGCATGCTGGGTCAAAGTGCACACACATTGACATGATTTCTCTTGGATAGGATTCTTCCTTTACCCTTTTTATGATGAGTGACCGAGTTTGTACTTGTGCTTGTGTGTGCGTTACGTATATGTGTGTGCACGCTGTCGTAATGATTTCCCTGCACTTTTTCCCAAATGGTACGATAAAGGCAATCAGGGCCGAAGTTCAAGACACGCCTTTAAAGATGAATGTGTAACCTAAACCATAATGTTTCAAGAGCAGATATTTCTGTTCTTCTGCCTTTCGTCTTAAAAAACAAAACAAAAACATAATGAATTATTTATATTAATATTTTTAATACAAGAAAGGAGAAACATGAACACGTCAGTGCTATTACAGTCCGGATGGGACGACCCTGCGGATGATGTAGGCCTGTTTATCATGGGAAATCTTTCTCTTTGATAATGAATTTTAACTCATTTTGCGCTCCAGATGAGTTCAGTGTTCAGGTTGCAAATTCTGATTCTGGATTTGTCTATTATGCAAGCTAAAATCTTGCCTCCAATTATCGGCAGTACTTCCTGTGGGTAATTTGGGAGCATTTCTTGTTGGTGAAACACAATTGACAAAATAATAGATAACACTCATGCTGTGTATTTTTAATCTTCTAATTAAACTTTTTATTGTTGGCAATTTAAGCTCAGCCGAAGCTACAAAGAGTGTGAACATGTATACAAATGCGTTTTTCCTTCCCTTTTGGTCCCTCCCTTTTCTTTTCTCTCTCTCTCTCTTTTTTTTTTTGAGTTAATTCTCTGGCTGTGTCTGTTAAAGGAAGTGCATTCCTGCGTGAGCTAAAGCTAAAGGAAGTGGTCCTCAAGGATGGGGGGGAAAGAACACATTTATTATTTTATGGATTAGTGGAAAAAATATTACCATAATTTATTTGTTAGATTTTTTTTTAACAAATGACCTCCCTTGGTGCAGTTCTTAATGTCACAGATAATGCATTTATACAGCACAGGTATTCCTAAATTATAGGCATGAAATGAGAGCTCACCTGCAGCCTTGGAGATAGTGCCGATATATTCAGTAATTTCAGTCTACTGCACAGCGTAGATAATGTTTTAGGTGATTAGCCCTTTTCGTTTTTTATGCTTCCTGATCTAATTCTGTATTATTTCTTTTAGTTAATATAGCTTAATATAGCCCTTCAGAGAGCTATGCCAGAGAAAATTCCAGGGATATAATCACACTTCCATAAATGTACAGCACTGACTTCCTGTTGTGGTGTTGAACTGTCAATTCCATTCCAATCGGAGGAAAACTGTGTATCGTTGCTCGGCCGGCCTGAAGGTACGGAGACATTAAGCGGCATTCAGTGATGTGGAGTGAGATTGTAATGATGAGCTCTCATCTCGAGGGTGTGAGACTCGTCACAATGACAGAGGAGGTGTGTAATCCAGCAGCTCTTCGCATTAAACAGAGATGATGAGCGTTTGTCACTGATAGTAAATAGGAATCTGTTTTCACTGCCTATCTGACAGAGGCAAAAGGGTGAGCGATGAGACAGGAGTGATTTATCAGGAAAGAGGGCCTAATCCTGACCTGGGGCTGTTGGTTTTGGACACCGGACAGATTTAGACACGCCACGCCGAGTCACGTGACCTTGGCAGCGTTCCGTTCATCAGCGTGGCTTTTCGAACGTAGCTTTTCTTTATCTGCAGTTTTACTGCTCCTCTATCTTTATGAGCCGTCACACTTTGCATTTTTCAAATATCACTCTAGATAAATTGCCTGCGTTGTCATAACGAGTGGCGTCGAGTGGCTGGATATCATGTTGGAGGCTACGTTCCGGGTTTCGATGGTGCTCTTTGCCAGCTAGAATGGTTGGGCACATCAATTTTTACAGTGCTTGTCTGATTTTTTTTTGGATGATCAAGATGTAAGAACATGGTGACTCAGAGGCATGCTTTTATTTAGTGCTGATGATGGTCCACCGTCAACTTTTCCTGCTCAGTCCCAGCCCTGCTACCACAGAGAGCAGATGTTTGGTAGTGAGTGTGCTGTGGAATTCAGAGCTGTTTAAACAGTGGGCTGTCTCAGCACAGGCCTGAATGGCTGCAGGGAAGGAAGTGCACAGTGTTTACATAGCTCAATTGTCCTACGGGCCTCACAGTGTCTAATGCACTACTGTTCAAACACTCAAGAGTGTGGAGTTGACCCCTACTGCAGTTTAGGCACAAGGGGGGAGAGAGAGAGAGAGAGGGAAGGAGAGCGAGATGGAGAGAGAGTGTTTATGTGAGTGAGAGAAAGAGATCTTGAATTTTTGTGCTGGTTTATCTTTGTTTTTAGCCATGCTGGAAGTTGTATAGTCAGGATCCATAGTCACAGGCTCCATTTATTCCTCAGGATGGTGTGTGCTAGAGCCTAATGGTTTAGCTGATTGATATTCAAGCACAGCTAAGCTCAATTCATCTCACTAAGCAAAGTAATGGAGGATGTGTAAAGACAGCAAGGAAGAGATATCTGGGTAAAGAGATAGATAGAAGTCCCCTCTGCTTCTGCAAGACTGTGCCTACTGGAGAGGGAGACATTGACATACGGGGGAATCAACTAATTGTTGTTTGAATGACCTGTTGTGATCCAGTGACAAATCACCCCCTCTCCTGCCAGTGGAGCGGAAAATGTAGACTGGATTGGCATGATGTTAGCAAGTGTGTAAACCGTGCTTCAACAAGATGGATAAACGCAATTATTGGGCAGACCTGGAAAGGGAAAATCTATTTAAAGCCTGGAACGCTAAGCAGGGGCCGTGGTTAATTCATTTGGCCAATTTGCGGGTGATGTACGAGTGTCGGAGCACATTAGTCAGGAGTGTGCAAAAGCCTGGATGGTTGTATATGTCTCTATGTGTCTAAATGGGGGGGAGTGGAGCCCTGGTTTCTTTGGACCAAACTCCCCCCCCCTTTCCACGTCCCTCCTATTTTGCTATCACTACTTCTCCTGCCATTTCAGTGGATAATACAAATGGACCCGGAGCGCTGAAGTGACAAAAAGATACACTGAGTGCAGGAAAGCGGTGTCTCCGTGTAAATGAGGCAGGGAGGACAAAGTGTTCCTTGTGGGCCAGCTATTGAATAGCCTTGACAGTTGTGTCTCCATACCATCCACAGCTGCAATCTGCTTCCTAAAGCATTACACACTGATTGTACACCTCAGTAAGACACTTTATTTGGAGTGGAGGTTGACGGGAGAGACAAAAGCAGGTCAAAGGGACAGTTTTATGGTGAACTAAGCCCAGGCCACCTTAAAAACATTTTACGTGAATCTTCTGCAGTTTATAATTAAGTTACACTGGCTGCGTTTTGTTGCTTACTGAGGGACTGTGAGGTTCATTTTGTTGAACGGTTGCTGCTTGCAGGAAACTAACAAGACTCTCATGCACTCATTTATTACATTGGTCTGCTTTTTGTGAATATGGGTATTTAGTCCCTTAATTGGTTGTGAAGATAGTAAACCTATTTTTCTAGTTTTTATTTTCTTTAAATAAACACTAGAATCTTATTCTTTTGTTAGGGCAAATTGCGTCCCTCTGTCTCCCAAACCTTATCTGTTCAGTATATACTGAACATGTAATATCTTGTGGTGGGGTGGGGGGGAACCACTTGACAGTTGCATAATTTGAGCAGTATGCAAACTAAGGAGGTGCAGCAAAGGGAAGCAATAAGGACGAGGTGTTTCTTTACAGTTTATGGACACAAACGGAACCACGTTTATTTTTCATATGAAGAGATGCAACATTGGCGGCAGGGAAATAGATTTTGCCAAAACCAGATGTATGGTCAAGGTATGAAACCGTAAGAGAATAAAGCGTTGTGCTCCACGGTCCAAGCTTGATTAGGCTTCTGTGTTGAATTACAAACCAGGCTTGACTCTTGTCACTTGACTGCTGGTAAGGTCAAGAGGTTAGAGCTGGATTGGGCAGTTGGTCAAGCAGCCTGTTCACAGTTACTATGTGGCCCATGGCCTCAAATACTCACCTTAAGGGCCTGAGTTCAAGATCTCTCTCCCTACTCATTGCACCTTGTGGTAAGCTTAATACTACTTCATTGTGGACAGACATAGCACTCATGGCCTATAGACACATTCCTTGTGACTTCGTTGACAGCATTTGGATTTCTTAAAATACCTTAACAGAAACAAAACGACCTCCCCAGGATCCGGGACTATTTTCAGAAACCTTTCATTTCAGTAGCCAAATAGATTTGAGAGCAATTTCCGGCTTTCTCCCTGCTCTGTGCTTTCCCCAGGAAGTAAGCTTTTATCCCAATTGCATACTAGGAACTCCTTGCTTAACCAGACATGCCAGACAGTCTTCCAGATCTTCACCTTGCACGTTTTTTTGAAAGCCAAGCCCTCCTTCCTTTGGAGGCTCTGCAGTTGACATGATATCTCCTCCTTCCATTTCTATCTCACACACCATGGTACAAGACAACTGTTGACTGGAATTCTGTGTCCAACACAGGCAGAAAAAACAAGGCTCAGACTTTCCTCTGTGCTTCTCGGATCGTTTTACAGTGATCGACATGCCTCTTCACACAAGTGTTTCCATTTAAGAGGAGGCTGGCAGTCTTATTAGAGGCAAACATCGGACAAATGTTTTAACCAGCCATTCTATATGGATTCAAAAGTGAGACTGCCTTAAAATAATGGGACTTGGAGGGCGAAAGGACAAAGCTATAATTCCTTTGACTCCATGGCCCCGGTATATTCATGGACGCTAACAGGTTTAGCTTAAGACAGAATGTGTTCTTTACTAACTTCTGCTGTAGATGATAGATGTTGGTATAAATTTGTAATGTAGCATGTCTTCTAATTGTTGGGGCAGATTTATTGCTCTGGTGCAAGGCTGAGGTGTTACTTGACTCAAGTCCCTCCTCCCGAAATGAAACACGATACCCTGGGGCTTGGCCAGAACATGATGCAAGCAATCATGTATTCCAGAAAAGACGGACTCCAAATGTTTTTACTGCCGTTATTTTTGGAAGGTTTTCAGATCAACACTGGCTTGTATAGCAATCTTGTTGGTCTCAAAGTTCTTGTCGCCAACAGAAGTATTGTTTCAGTGTTGGCACTGATGGTTGTTGCCGTTCAGACGCAGAATATCGCAGAATGAATTTATACTGAGAGCGTAATAGGGAAGTTGCATAGTTTAACCTTCTTGGAACTGTGGTTGGAGATGCTGGAACAAATGACCACAAATTGTTGACCAAAGCCAGTGGCAGAGGGAGTGGTGGAGGATGACAGCAACTTTTGCCGTGAAAAGCTCAAGACTAGAGCTTTCTGCTGGATTTTCAAGGAAAAATTAGATTCCAGGGATGCTCCTGAAAGAAAAACCACAGTGCTGAATAAAACCCATAAACTAAACACGTTCCCTCTTTTAAGAACAGAACATCATCACTTCTCATTTTCACTTGATATGTGGTTTACCACACTGAGTTGCTCCAAATGGCTCAGTCGGACTCCGGCCTTTTGGGGAGATAAAAATGGTGCACTTTTGTTTTCACTGATTATATTATTCTTCGATTGAAACAAAGCCTGGTCTGTTCTTCTATTTCTTCATGCCTTCTTGAGTTCTGTCACAGATGCTGGGTAAGAGGACACATCTGCTTTCTGGAGGCTGTCAAGCAAATCCTGTTCGCTAATGTTGTTGTGTTGGCTAGAATTTGGTAAGAAAAACCTTTTTGTAATGAATCAGTTGGATGTCCAGTTCGTGGGAATTGGCCTGTTTGCCATCTGTCTGGTGTGATTACAGTTTCTGTGTAATTAAAAGTGTGACCCTGCGCTTGGACTAGGAAGAGGAAAGATGAGGCATGCGGCTAGGTAGTGTGATCCCATTACACCAGGGGGAGGAGGGGGTTCAGGGTGAGAGGAAGTGCTTCAGTGCAGAACTAAAGATAGCATGTGTAACAGAGTGCAGCAAAACTGGCACTCTCCTGTACATGTGGATGCGTATGGTAAAACCCACCGGCTTATTTAGCATGAGTTTAGTTGGAACAGAGCAGACATCCAAAGTCCAAGTGATCCCTGTGTGCAGCCTGTGTATCCAGAAGGGTGTGGAGAGGCAGGGGGTGAGGGCTTCTGCTTCATCTCTCGATTTCACGTGAATCGTTGTTTTGACTCGTGAGCCACAGCTTCCCTTGGACACTTTCCAGAGGCTACAAGCCTGATTTTTTTTTTTCAGTAGCCCGTCAGAACATGGCCCTGGTCATCTGCAATGAGATTTCAGACTTCAGATCTCATCGGTCCTTGGAAAAAAAAAAAGAGCCATTAAAGACAAGTATATGTGACCTAGTAATGTGTTAGGGTTGAGTTTATGATTATACAGTTTCTTCTCATCTCGCTCTTGCTCTCTCGCCTCCCCTCTATGTCTCTCTGTCTCTTCCTCTCCATCGTCTGTCATTTCTCTGACACACAAACAGGATGTGGAGCTAAAAAGCACATTAGAAATGTAACCAGTAAGGGTTGGATGGCGTTAGCTGACACTTCCGCCAAGAGGAAGTGTGGAGTTTAGAAAGAAAACACAAACAAAAATAGCGGTTTTAATTAGCATGGCTGGTTATGACATGGTCTCTATGTGGTCACCCAGGCATGACCCAGGTGGCACTATCTTTGGGCATGGGGCCAAGCTCCTGGGAAATTACAGGTTGTTCAAACAAGAAACCTGCTGCTTTCTCCCTCCTTCCCTCTCCCTCTCTAATAGTGTCCATCTTTCCATCTCTCTTTTGCAGCTTGAACCTCGAGTTAACCTGTGAACCGGAATTCTCGATGACTTTCTTGACCTCTATCCCAATTTATCCGTTTCTCCAAAGACCATCCCTATCTCTGGCCCTTTAAAACCACATCCGCTCTCATTCCTTTCTTTGTCTCCCGCTCTTGCTCTTTCGCTTTCTTTTGCTGATTATGTCTCCAAACTGGCAGTAAGTTGATTGCTTTGCCGACATGATGTAAACCCCTGCCCTAGGGTACATCAGGTTGGATTTTTCCTGCTTCATCTTGTAAAGCCTAAATTAACAGCTGGTTTGGTTGGAGTTCTTCTGGATCTGACTAAAGGATTAGGCATCTTTCTCATGTGAGTCAATCTGGTTTGATTTATTGCAGGTCTATCAAAAAAGATCAATGAAGGCTCTTTTGAAAGTAAATCCTGGTTGCTCTTTGCACTTGCTTGTCATCATTGTGATTTTTTTTTTCCTATGGCTCTCACTCGTTCATTCTTATTCTCTCCCTCCCTTTAGCTGTCTACTCCTCGTTTTCTTTTTTCTGTGTTTTTTTTTTGTTCTCTCCTGTCTTATCTCAGCTACGTGGGGAGTTAGCGATCAGCGGTGTCTGTGGTATTTTGCTGTTGTACTGGATGGATTTTTCTTTCTCATTAGCTATCCATCACTACAGCTCAAATTGAAGCCCAGATTTAGTAGCACATCCCAGTTGGCAGCTCGATGCTTATTTTTATTTCAGACCAGTTCTACCTGGACTTCTGCTCCTTACATCCAGCTTCTTATTGTACAAATAGGTACACAGTTCAGCACATGGATCAACTTGTAATAGCAAACTAGCTTTCAGATATAGGTTCACTTATTCATTACTAAAGACGCACACTTCCACTGCATGTGCTCCTCCCTGGAATGAGGACGTTTTATTATTAATGATCTATCATAGAGTTGACTGTGATTCCATTTGAACTGATGTGGTGGACCAGGAAGACTGAACAGGACAGTGCACCAGAAGCCCTGGCCGGATGAAATCGGTTCCAGTCATGTTTTTAGTCCTCCTTAGTCTTTCCCACTCCTTTCTCTCCTTTGCGTTCTTCTTCGTCCCTTCAACAACAGGCCTATTATGTGTCCAGGTCTTTCCTCCTCTTCGCGAGGCTTTGACTCTCGAAGAATCTCGCTGTGCTGTACACACACTGGCATGACCACGCTGCCAGACCCACGGCCACATGTGCGCTGACCTAATAACGGCTGCTGAACGTATACTGCACAGAGAGGATGGCGAAGCTCCTATCAGCATGACTGAACACTGTCAATGACGTTAATTAGAAAAGAGGATGTTACCCTGTGACTTAATTAAAAAACAAAGTTTTTGTCCGCTTTCTCTCGTCTCAGCATGTTCTTTTTATGCCTATATCTTTTTAGGGTTTTATAGCCTTTTACTTTGCCATCCCTCACAGGCATGAATACCATAGCATTTGATTTTGTGTGTGTGTGTCTGTCTGTGTCTGTGTAAATATGGAGAGAGAAGCTGGGGCAGATCAATGTCAAGTTCAGGTGTGTCCTCCTCCTTGGCAGAACAGGGCCGAAGGGCCAGGGTGGGGAGGGGAGGTGCATCATGGGAGACGTGGGAAGGAAGGGCTTGCTGTCAGCAGCTGGACCTCTTAATCCTATAGGCCTAGGGGAAAGGGTGTGTGTGTGTGTGTGTGTGTGTGTGTGTGTGTGTGTGTGTGTGTGTATTCCAATGTCTGTCCAATAGGTCTGGCATTTTGAACACACCTCTGCGGCCATATTTTGCACAGCTGAGTCCTGTGTGTGTGTGTGTGTGTGTGTGTGTCTGTGAGAAAAATAGGCCTGTACCCAAAAAACATACCCCCCCCCCACACACACACAGAGTGTGTATTATAATTGTACATGCAGGGCATTTACTGTTTACTTTAGGCCTCTGTTTTTTTAACAGCATGTTAATCTCTGTGCATATGATTTCATTTTGGTTCTTCTTCATCTAGGAAAGAGAAAGAGCCTGGAGTATAGGCCAGGTTATAAAGGTAGTGCACATACCTGGTGCCCAGTCCACCAAAGGTATTAGCCTTCGGTTTGTCCAGCTGCACGGCAGAAATTGCTGAAAGGAGAGATTGCATCATCTTTGGACTTCATTAGGATGAAGCACACTATTTAGCCACATTCCATGCAACCTTGCTGTTGCTCTCTCGCTCTCTTGCTTTCTCTCTATCTGGCATAGACTTTTGCATATATCACGGGCTGGCAGGCTAAGAGCCCGGGACTTCCCCACGCCACACTCCAAGCCTTTGATCCCTTGCTTTGGAGGTAACATCAAAAGGAGAGGCATAGAAAGGCAGCTACTACTGTGAAGTTCACTGTTCAACTTGATGGCTTGGCGGAGTTTTTTTTTTTTTTTTTTTTTTCCCCCTCCTCGGACTTCCTCCCCCAGCTGACAAACACACACATTTTGTCGCCAAAACTTGTTTTAGGGCATGTTAACCTTTTATCTAGGCCCTCTGTTTGTTTGTTTGTTTTTTGAAACCTTCCATACTCCATTGGGCTTGCTAAATAAGCTGAAGTCTTGTTAATCATGCGATGGATGATGTGCAGCTGCCATATTGCACCATATTGCATCAATGCTGCAACTCCTAAAAAGAGGTTTGATGAAAAACGATAGCAGGCTGAGGAAGCAGCTACATGCATGTTCAGCTACATTCAGCTTCCTCCTCTTCTGATCTGACATGGAGCTGTCTGAATCTGTTACGGGAGTAAAATTCCACATCCAGCTGGCGTGTGTAGAGGCCTCACACACTGCTAGGATCTGTAAAAAGAGGCTATGGCACTGTGGGAGCGCGGCTCTCCAACACGACCTCTGCATGACAATAATATGAACTAATTTATCCTTTGGTTTATAATTGTCTCGGAAGATGCATTTTTAACATTTTGTCGTAATAAAATCCACCCACGGTCTAATTTGAAGTGTAGTTCAGTTCAGCGCTCGGCGGCAGACACGTAGGCCTGCAATTACAGAGACGCACACCTTGTAGGTGATCCACCCTGAAATAACCAGGGAATAACGCTAAGGAGTATGACGCTTACTGAGGCTGTAAAATTCCCTTCAGAAATTGCACCCAGTTTCTTTTTATTTAAAAAAACGGATTGTGTTGGACAGCAGTAATAGTAACGTTTGTTTGTTCACAGCAAGGCAGATCAAACATTCGGGAAAATCTTTAACAAACAGTGAAGCTGAATCACAAATGATTAGCTTACTCACACCCTCATTTGCCGAATCTCTCAATCCTACTAGGGTTGCGGGGAGGCTGATGTCAACAGTGGGCGAAACAGGGGTGCGCACTAAACAGCTCGCCAGACCATCGCCTGCCATTCACACACTCGTTCACACTTAGCGGAAATTTGAAACAGCCAGTTAACCTAATGTGCATGTTTATGAACTGTGGGAGGAAACTGGAGTACCCAGTGGAAACCCATGCAAGCACTACACTACGTGCTGCCCCAAATGAGCAGATTTTAACTATATATTTTGATTACTCAGGGTGCAATATAATTGATATGCAAAATGAAATGAACCCGGGACCATCTTGCGTTAAGGCGAACGTGCTGACCACTACACCACATGCCGCCCCAGGTGCTGTTAACTATATGTCCTCACTGCATGGAACCCCAAGTGCACCTTTCTACCAGTAGAGGGATTTGGTCCTTTTATTGTGGGTATGTCACTCTTGTTGACTAATTTTGTTACCGACTTTAATTCAAACATAATGAAAAAATATGAGGGTCGTGTATTTATTCACGGCAATTATCAGTAACTAGAGGCTTTTTGTAATCATTTGCTTTGCTTGTGTCTATATTTTTGAGTGTGATCATCACAGGCTCACTGTGTACTGTGTGTGTTTCTCTGGCAATGATCACCTCTGGGGCTGTCAGAGAGAGAGAGAGAGAGAGAGAGAGGAAGGCATTAAGTCATTGCGATTCTGTAGTAATTGGCTTGTGTGATGGTGTTTGCTGCTGATTGTGGATGGACATCGGTGGTAATTAATAGAGAGTGGGAGAAAAGCAGAGTGAGGCCAAGGAGGAGCTGCCTGGTCCAGGTCATTTCTGTGGTTTATCTGGAGGTGAAGGTTGCTGTTCGTGGGGTGCACAGCAGAAGAGGATGGGGCCACCAGAACTCCGACAAGGCTTTATTCACTGTGGCCACTCACTGACCTCTGAATTTTATTGTCAGCCAGGCATGCTCCATTCTAATTAACCACCAGCACTTTGCTTATTGATTTATTTCTCATGATGGCCTACTTGTGGTTGAGTGAGGTTTTCTGAATGACCCCATGATTACAGGGTCTACGCTGTAACCACAATGTATATTAACTTGCATGCTTCCTGAGCTCAGCAGAGTCTATCTTTTTACTCTCTGTGAGATCGGTGGGATGTACTTGGTCTGTCTGATTCTGGATACATGTATGTACATGCTCTTTAAGAGTATTTCTTTAAGCTGTTTTTTGTGGATGTGTTCATGCTCTTGTCCTGAAATCATTCTGAATTTCGACTCCTGATAATGGGTTTTTGCTGCACTCCAGGTCCAGGCCTTATGAATATGGAGTTTAAAGTGCTCCAAGGTGTGTGGGTGTTTGTGTTTGTTTGATGCTTTTTGAAGGCTGCTGTTGCTGCTGGAGGTGAAAGCCGTCTAGATTTTGAACCCGGGAGTGCGCTAGTGTGGTAATTACCACCTCATGGTGGCTAGGGATGACCCACCTCCATATGGAATTACAGGTTCAGTTTGTGTGAGCGCCTGTTTGCGTACATGCTCCAAAGTCCGAACCCCACGCTGACTCTTTTAGAGCAGTTCTCAGGCACACGTAGTCCTGAGCTTGAAGTCAGGCTCATGAGCATGTTGCTGGTAAAGTAGGTCAGTGTGTATGAGATTCCACTGGGCCAGAATGAGAACTTCTCCATGTGGAAGGCTTGAACTCTCTCTCTCTCTGCGTGTGTGTGTGTGTGTGTGTGTGTGTGTGTGTGTGTGTGTGTGTGTGTGTGTGTGTGTGTG
>JBCNYG010000019.1:27901850-27913184 GCA_039654305.1 Porochilus rendahli
CACACACACACACACACACACACACACACACACACAAACACACACAAACACACATACATTCACACTCACACCTTTGGGCAATTTAAAACAGTAAATTATTCGAATGTGCTCTGGGCTGTGGGAGAAAACCAGAGTACTTGGAGGAAACAGACGCAAATACAGGGGGAATATACAAACTCAACACAGAAATGCCCTTATTGAGCCCAGGCATTGAGCCCAGGACCTTTTTGCTGTGATGTGAATGTGATAGGCATGCAAGATAATAAATATAACATCATAAAAATAATAATGATCCATTTATATAATGCTTTTTACAATTCCAAGGACTGCGAAGAGGGGCTTATGGGTAAGTATAGAAGCTTTTATAGGAGCTGACATGCATTGACATTAAAACATGACATTAAAAATGTTTACTATGCCAGTGATTTCCAAAATCCAAACAATCATTTATTGCATAGCGGTCTGAACTTCTATGGTACCGTAATATGTGAGACTTCTTTGAAATTTGATTTCGTTTTAGAACATTGGGGTTTGAACTCGGGGGTCCACAGAGGTTATTTTACAGTTAAAGGGCTACCACATTACAAAAAATTGAGAACCACTGGTGTAATGGGTATGACTGCATATTATGGAAAGAAGGAGCTACAGCCTCCTCTCTTCTTTATCATGCTGTCACTTTCACTGTGCTGCACTGCCTGATGGGGAAAAGAGAGTGGCAAAGAAGTGAACCTACACACATGAGCCTGCTCTTGAATAAATGACTGTGACACACAGTAATATATTGCATCTTTGTAAAGATGATGCATCAGAAGTTTATCTATTGAGATCAGGTAAAGGTGAGTTTATTATTTAGTGTCATGACTTCTATTTTCAGTAATGTCCCAAAAGGTTTTGATACAGATGGTCTGGGATTAGGCCGGTGCTATATTCTTCATAATTAAGCACAGTTTTAATGCTGTCCTTGCCTAATCCCAGGTACTCATTCCTGAGGTCATTATGCAAATCAATAGTATTTACAAACATAAAAGCTGGCAGTTGGCGTTTGATCTGGGGCAGAACTAGAATTGGCTATCAATAGCTCAAGCCCTGCTCAGCTGATGTCATGTCAATAACAAGCTGATCAATATGGCCAAGTCTAGGGAAAATTTGCCAGTGTTGTCTCTAAGGAGTGCAGTGTCTATGAAGACTCTGAGATGCCATACATTCAAAGACACAACATGGCACTGGGCAAATTAAAGCTAATGATTGTGCTAAACAGTGTCCTTCTGTCAGGTATCGTGGGACTCAAAAACAGTGATGTCTGTACGATTCTCAAAAAAAACCCCCAAAAGTACGATTGATATGCTGATGCAGCTGTTTAGGTGCCCTAGTCTGATCTAGAGTAGAACAAAAACAAAAAAGAAAAAAGAAAGGAGTTCAGTTTCCATATTTTTCTCTTTTTATTCCTTTATTCATCAATGTGAAGAAATCCACATTCTCCTCCTGAACATGACCTTCGAACCTGAGGCATGCTTTTTCCTGCTCAACCCATGTGTGAACAGTCCCCACAGAGCAGAGTATTGTGGGTCAGAGGCAGAGTTGAGCGTGGGGGCATTATCATGATGCTAGGGGGTATACACAGAGTGCAGCACTGCTTCACAGCAGATTGTGCTAATGCCCTGTTACAGCCATGAGAGAATGATTCTGAATGCTAATAAGGAGTTAGAGGGGCTGCCATGAAGGTCTCATATATTACCCTACAATTGCTGCATAAACAGTACTCTGGGAATACAACACATTAAAGCCGCTGCGAGAGATTCCTAAATCAGCAGGGCTAAACTGTCCTTATATCTTAACACTTATCACAAAATAAAAGCTATAAACTGTCAGCGAGGTGGGTTCTGTGATCTAGTAAAGTTCAGGCTATATTAACCAATCAGAAACTGTTTATCTGATTGTCTAGCATTATGAGTGTGTATGTGTAGAGTAGGCCCAAGATGAAAAGGATAGAGATAGATAGATAGAGAATTTGTTTCAGGAATATCGATGCTTACATCAACTAAAAAAGGATTCTATACTACCTACAAAGATGCAAGTAAGCACACCAGCATCAGGACACAAAGAAATAGCTTATTTATTAGTATAGCAGCATGAAGACAGCTGACACTCATACCTCCTGAATAATAACCCACGAATATTGCAAACAATGATCAATTTAAACAATCCTTTATCACATAAAGATATGAGCGTCTCTACTTCATTGAAGTCTGAGAGCTTTGAGTTTCTTGTTTTCTGTTTTGATTGCTTTTATATGTACAACACTGCCTCCTGGTGTTACACATGGCCAGCTTACATGTGTTTAGGTTTATACATGTAAACATCTGTGGCAGCCTAGAGCGATTGCCTATGTTCACAGATTTGCACACTTAGAGATACAAAAGTAACCCAAAAAATTAAATTTTTGTTAAATTCAAGCTTTGTAGGATGTTCCATGCAGACCATAAACCGTGTCACACATGACCTTAAGTAGACTGTTTATAAAGACTGTACCGGCACTCAGCTGGTGTAATGAACTTCCCCTGGCACGCTCAACAGCCAAGCCACTGTATGTATATAAAGAGGACTAAAGGCCTAAATGACTAAATGACTTCTTCATTAAAAAAATTGCACTTACTCCCATACTAGCTCCTCTCTAACAGGATAAGGTGATCTTAATTATATTTTTAGATTCTGATCTGTTTATTCTAGCACAAGGAATATGCTTTCAGTGGACAATAAAACATTTCTTATAAGTCATGGTTTATAAGGGGAGCTTTTAAGGTCTATAAATGAAAAAAAAAAAAAGTTAAAAGATAGGCGCGTATCTGAAAGAAAGGGGACTGAGCAAGAAGACGAAGTTGTTTTTTCCTGTGTTTAATCAGTGACGCTTTTCAGTACTGCAAGGACTAAGAGGTTTGAAACTAAGGCATGAACTTCTTTATGTCTAAAACTCCAGAAGTTACATTGATTTAAAAAATTGCACCTTGCACATTAAATCACTCACTCACTCGCCGGACCACTTATTCCTCCCAATGTCACAGGGAGACTGGAGCCTATCTCAGCCAACAGGGTATACTCTGAACAGCTCACCAGACCATTGCGTGCCCAACACACACAACCATTCACATTCATATCCACACCTAGAGGCGTGAGAATCTGGAACAGCCAATGAGCCTAATGAGCATCGTTTTTGGACTGTGGGAGGAAACTGGAGTACCTGGAGGAAACCCAGCAAGCAAAACTCCACACAGGACCTTCCTGTAAGGTAGATGTGCTAATCACTACACCACTGTGCTGCCCCACAATAAATCAGTTAACACTGAAACATGGACTTAAAGTATAAAATAACATTTTTGCTCTGCATTGGTTCTGGTCATTAGTAACGATATGGTGAAAACTAAATTAATTTGTTAAAAAAATGTAGACATCTCACACACACACACACACACACACACACACACACACACACACACACACACACACACTGAATATGTACAGTAGGCCATAAACGAAAAGGAAATGGATTGCTAGATGTCTACAACGGAGGTTAAGATTTGCATTAGCTAAGATATGTCAGAGGATCAGTAAATGCAACGCAAACCATAACATCAGGAACGACTAAATACATAATTTAAACAAATAAATAAATGTAAGCAACCCTTTAAATATTATCTTTATCCAATGCCATTTTCCACATCAGTTGACGTTATTAAATATCTTTATTTATTTATTTATTTATTTTATGCCGCATCAGTTGACATTATTTAAATAACAGAACCCAGAAAGTGGGCAGTGGTGGTTAAGGTGCTGGATTACTGAGCCTAAGGTTGGGGGTTCAAGCCCCACTATTAGCGGGTTGTCACTGAACCCTTGTTCATTGACCATTGTAGGGCCAGCACACACAGAACCATACACACTCACACCTACTGGGAATTTGGAACAGCCTGTGGAACATACTGTGCATGTTTCTGGACCGTGGGAAGAAACTGGAATACCAGGAGAAAACCAATGCAAGCAGGGGGAGAGCATGTTTTCTCCAGGTGCTCCACACAGAAACGCCTGAGCCTAAGACTTGAACCTAGGACCTTCTTGCTGTGAGGCGGATGTACCACCACCATTCTGCCACAGTATAAAACTGCAGCAATAAAGTTCTAATCTATATAGTAGCAACCCCCAGGGCACTACCAATTCTAAAAAAATTCATGCAAGGATTAAAGTCAATATTAGGCTGCTGGAGCTAGTAGGCTCCCAGATATTGGATTTGAATGTGTTGGTACACTACACAGGCTTGGCACACACCAGTTCACTCATGTAGCTTACTAAACTCATGTATGTTTTAACTCTTTAGAAAACTGACCAGGATTGGTAGTGATTTAAGGAGAAGTCACAACAGCAGATAGAACACCAACAGCGATCTCACTGATCACAACCACAAGTACTCGACACTCACGCTCTCCGTGATCAGAAGACCTGGATTCCATGTGCACTCTCCTGCACTTCACATCTGACATCAAGACTCAGCTTAAGGCGCACGCAGTTGTAATCCTGTTGTAGTACTTAAGGGATGTGACTCTACTCAAATGTATCAGAACGCCTTCGCACGCTGAGCTTTTGAGAGCCCATTTTGAGAGAGAACAAAAACACAAGGAATGTATAGCTCAAAGGCAAGTTGAATTTGGAGTTTAAACAGCAAGCGCTGACAGAAAGACATCACCATGTATCAGAAGGTGCGATAATTTGTTGAAACAGCAGCCCAAGCTGGCAGAGCACAGAATGTTCTCAAACTCCAAGAGCCCCATTTACCCTCCTCCTCCATTTCTTACTCTCAGTCTTTCAAACAACCTCAGTGTTATTCCTTGACAAAGCAGACCATCTCTCAAGGTACACTTGAGTGAGAAACATTAAAAAAGTGATTGCCATGAAGAAAATGGAATAGATGCTTTTTTTCCCCCTAATTAAATGCGACAAATACTTTCTGAAGACAAAGTTGGATGACACAGCGAGACATTGAGGAACTCAAGTCACTTTAGGAAATGTTTCAAAGTAGGAGCACAAGCGGATGTTTGCCAAGTTATAACGGCTAATTGGTGGAAACTTAATGAATGCGGGTTGGTGCAGAGACAGATGCTTTGTGGAACGTGGCAGATTTTTGTGGCTACACGTCTCTGCACATCAAGACATCGAGAACATTTGGCAGGTCACGGAATTGTGCAGGCAGAGGGGAAGCCTGAGAAGGAGAAGAAAAGCCCATATGAGCAGAGCGTGTGCATCTCTGTGTATGTGTGTGTGTGGTTGAGTGTGTGTCTGTGGACGCCTGCTCTTGAGCTCGCTTGTTTGTTGGCGCGCTCTCTCTCTCTTTTGTTAGGGCTTTCTGTTCTCGCCAGTGCGGTGGCTTGCAATTAGTGCACAGGCCTCAGGGACCTAATTAACCAGTTCAATTAATTCATTTTTTTTTTTTTTTTCAAAAATAACCATGCAAGTCACCCTGACATTTGTCAGCCATTCGGGAGGTGTTCATAGTAAGCGATGATTAGCTCATTTGTGGACTGTCCTTCTCCCCCGGGTGGCAGCTGGGAGGGTGTGTGTGTGTGTGTGTGTGTGTGTGTGTATTATGTACACACATGGGGGACAGTGAACTGAGGTGAGGTCAGACTACAGGGAGTTAGATGCTGCATTTTCACTTAGGTGGTGAGTAAGAGGAGGGGTCTACTGACCTTTTTTTATCGAATCACCAATCAATATTGTTCAGGAAGCAGCCCCTTTGACGTAGACCCTGAATGCCTGCAGGAGCCAAAAACATGCAGTTACAAACAGTGCAAGTAAAACAGAAGTGGGGGGCATCAGCTGCCTCCTCTCATTAACACATTATGATGTCTTTCTCTTTCAGAAAAGCAGAGGTGGCATGGGAAATGGATAGCACAGGTCCTCAATAACCACAATGTGTCTTTGTTCTACAGCTGCCTGACACATTGTCTCTATTTTGAGACAATATTTTCCTCACTCGTTCGGTGTAATATTAAAAGGAACATTGAATGTTAATATTCGACATAGTAAAACTCTGTGGTATATTTTTTATACTTCTCAGCAGACATTACTTGAATCCAGGATGTCAGTAGCCAGAGCGGTATGGGGTCATAGTGGTTAGCAAGTCCGCCTCTGAGCAAGAAGTTCCCGGGTCTGAATCCTCGGAGTGGGACACTGATTTCCTCCAACAGTCCAAAGACATGCACATTAGGCTAATTGACTGGTCTAGATTGCCTCAAGGTGAGAGTATGTTGGCACTGTAGTGGACTGGCGAGCTTTTTAGGGTGTACCATGCCTTTGCCCAGAGGCTCCAGCAACCCTAGTAGCAGGATTAAGTGGTTCAGCAAATGAATGACGTATGAATGTCAGTACACAATAAAGCTATTTGTACTGGGGTGGATAGCCAGTGAAGCTATTTATGCCTGGGTGTATAAAGTAACACCCAGAGAAAAGACATCACCCAGACATCTGCAGCCAATGAAGCTATTTACACCCGAACCATATCCTTAACCCTAACTTTTTATTTTAGGGAGTTTCAGAGCACCTGTTCTTTTTACTGCTCTAAAAGTGGCAAACAGCTTGAGAAGGATGGAAAAACTTCTTTAAATAATAATTAAACCCTACTAAGGTGCAAGTTAATTAAAGGGCTTAGAACCACAGTGGTCTAAACCACAAAAACCCAAAAATGAGACAAGGTCATATTTTGACAGATGTGGATAAGGTCTATGCATGCTAGAATGGTCCCTTCATCTTTTTTATAACCTTGAATCATATCGTGATCAACCCTGATTTTATTATATTGCAAAAACGTATGCCATTTTTCTCAAAAACAGCTGGTCTGTTTGTTACACCACTCTGGTTGGCAGCCCTTCAATTTAACATGGGTACTTAAAAATTTTATTTATATTTTAAAATATTAAAAAATATATCGCATACCTCGTGTTTTTAAAATCTATAATAACTATAGAGCTAACATACAGATCATTAAGAACTGCAATAATAGTGTAACTGTTGAAAATATATTTATATACAATACATGCATAATAATACATATATTCATTGTTATATTTTTATATTATGTTTGTTACTTTGTGCTATAAATCACTTTGAGATTATTTATCTTTGCAGTTTTAGCATTTTAATATTACTAAATTGTTAACAGAAGAATATACTGAGAAACATTGGACAGGCAGGGACTAACTGGAGAAAAGGACTGTGGCGAGTTGATGTAATGGTTCCCGATCCCTGTCCTGCACATTTCATCATTTTCTATGGTCTAATACAAGGGCTCCTTACCGTGGTCCTGTTGGACCCCTGTCTTGCACAGTTTAGTGTTTTCCTTTGTTCCTATCACACCTGATTTAACTATTTAGCTAAGTACCAGCTCTTCATAACTTGAAGTGGGTGTGGTGGAGCAGGGAAACCTCCCTCCTGTGGGTGAGCAGAACCTCCATCTTCATGGCTTCAATACCCTTGACCAAGGCAGAGAAAACATTAAAATGTATGGACAGGGGGTCCTCCATCACCCATGATGGGAACAAACATATGTAAACAGTAATTATATATTTTTGAGTAATTATTCTTCAGTGCTTCGTTTCTATATTTAAAAAAAAGGAACAAAATTTGTTTACAATTCTGAGGAGTCTTGACCCACTAGCTGGTCCTTAGACTTAATTTCCAAACTGATGGATCATACTATATATTACACCCAGTACAAAATGGGCTTTTAATAGAAAGATAAAAGACAGAGTTTAGAAACAGCATACAACTTCCACTATAAAAAAAATACATACTTCAAAAATAGTTTCAAGAAGGCCAGAAACAAACCACTGTGATAATTTCTGTCAAAAGCTACTGTGTACAAATAGAAGGTCATGTCATAAAGTGCAGTATAAAAGACATTTGACCTGCATACACTTTCTGTGCTCTGACGTTCCTACACATTCTAATCTTTATAGAAATCCTGCATGAACAAATCTATTCTTCACATCTCAGCGTTATGAATACTGAGTGGTCTATTAAAAACTAAGATATTTGTAAATTCTTCATCTGGAATAGATTTAATATAACATCCCCGTAACCCCAATGTCTGTACGCTGCCCACATAGATTTATTGCCAGATTCGATCCAAGAGTATTTTCAAGCACTGACTCACATGGGAGCAAAAGAAAATAAAAGAAGCAGGCAGACATAAAGAATGAGAAAGTCATTCGTTCCCTGTTCAATGTGACCGAAGCGCACCCTTTTCATGGGTGTACATGTTCTCTCTCCCTGACTCCCTCTTTCTCCCTGGTGCCCTCAACCTCCCCTAAAGAAATCACAGCAGAAGAGCTCTTCAGTAGCTTTGATAGGGAAAGAGAGGGGTCGTTGTGTAAACATTTTGTGTGAGTGCCTTTTGTGGATCTCCATCGTACATTCGGTGATCTCTCCAGAGGAGTGCGGCAAGTGCTGGCGCTCATATACAGTGCCGGCTGCAGACCAGGGTCTCTGTACTTCTGGGAGTGCTCAGGGCTAGAGTTCACTATGGGGGCGTTAAGGGTGTCAAGGAGAACGCTTCCCTTCCATTACAAGCCCCAGGGCCTCTTGCAAACATTCAAAAACATAAGCAGTCAATATTGAGTGTAACTGCTGGAAAAAAGACAAAGGGATGAGTGTGAGGAATGCAGGGTTTCTTAGGAGTTACACAACGTGGCGAGATCAGAGTGGTGCTTTGGCTGGGCGGCACAGCTTTTTCACCAAGCTCCTTATTCTCAGAGAAGTAGAGCAAAAGGAGTGAATCATTCAAAGCAAGATGTGGGGCATGAAGGGATTTTGGGGTGGGGGCTGTCGGGTAAAACGAGAGGAGTCCGATCAAGGAAACACACCTAGTGCAATGAAGAGGTCAAAACTTATTGAGGACAAAAAAAAAGAGAATTGCTAAAACCCCAGGACATGAGAGGAGAATGTTGCAATAAAGAGTACACAGATTAAACAGTACAAGTGCAGTATTTAGAGAAATTATACAACATGGAGTATACACTTCCAGGTCAAAAAAGCACTCTAATATTTTGCTGGACAGTCTTTACAATAAAGCAAAAAATCCCCATGGCTCTGTGTATGCAAACTTAAGCAACATCACATTTATTTACATAAAGGGTTGGGTTCATTTTTCATAGCCATCTTGAATTGATGACAGGAAAATCAAATTACTCCAAAAAGTCTTCTCCAGTACATCCCAAAGACTATTAATGGGATTCATGTCAGGCCTCTGCGGTGCTGTCCATGAGTGAAAATGATTCCTCGTGCTCCCTGAACCACTCTCTCACTATTTCAGCCCTAATTTTATATCTGTGCCATCATGAAAGAAAGAGTCTACTGATGGAAAAACTTACTCATTCAGTACATTCAGGTTATCAACTGACTTCATTTTATTGTATCATATGTTGCAGAGCCTCGACCTGACAAACTAAAGCACCGATACAAGGGTAATTATATTCACAATCAAGACTCAAGGTGGGCAAATAAAATATTAGTGTGTATGACTTTTTTTTTTTTTTTTGCCAGGAAGTATCCCATAAAAAGATGGAAGCCTTCCTAATTGTTTACTGGCGTTTTCTGCAAACCCTGACTACAATCTGTAATAGCGGAAAGTCTACATATTTTCATTTTGATGCTCCTTCACTCACAGTCAAATCACACTGACGTTCTTTCTAAGAAACTTTTCCGAACATTTACTGACAGGTTTATATATTGACTTCTTGGGTGATTCCACAATGCCCACTGTAGTTTTCATTTTCAGCACCAGAAAAAAACAACATACTTTCTGAGGGGCATATATGCAGGTAATGATTTGCTCTTTGCTCATCGCTTTGCCACTGAAAGTTTACTGCTTGGGCCATACACTGATAAAGCAATTTGTTTCTCATCTGGACATTTCAGGCTCTAGCTGTCTCAGTAACCCTCTTCGAAGTTTACCATACCATTTTTTTAAATATAAAATGTTCATTCTGGCTGATTAATTTTAGTACCATTAATATGTCTCTAGTACATAAAGCTCCACTTCAACAGTGAAAATTAGCCGACAACTTTATTTTAGCTCAAAGATCAGACAGTTTATTAGTCAATCCCTAAAGCAGGCATCACACAGGGGGCAGTTTTGATGGCAGTTTAGTGTGGTTCCCAATCGTGTTGGACGCAGTGACATCGTCTTGATACTGTGATTGTGTTTGCTTTTGATTGGCACTGACCACCATAAACTGCCAGATTTTCTAAATGTCTGAAATTTCCCAGTGGTTCTCAAAACTACGGCATCTACCGTGGTTCTGTATCACTAGCTAGCTGCCATGTAGATACTGTGTTTTTACCTTTTCGCAAACTTTCTGAACTGCGTTCACTACAACCTATTGCCACCTACTGCTCGTAACTGTTTTGCCACACCGCTGTCATTTTAAACAGTGCTGTACCATCTTCAAAACTGCTCCGGTGTGAGGACTGCTTCCTAGTGAGCACAGTGATTGGCTATGACCCTGATTCCTATCAAAATCAGATAAATCTTTATAAATAAGACGCTGCAACATAAAGTGCAGTGGGCGTGCATCCAGATCATACTTTAAAGAGAAAAGAAAGGAATATAGAATGCTACTTTTTTCAATAAACTTAATTAAAATATAGATTTATACAAACTTTTGAGATTTATATTCATTTCAACATTTATTTGGTTTATTAATTATTTGTAGCATGACTTATTTAAAGGGAAAAGACATTTTCTAATAAAAACTTTTGTAGTGGATAGATAGCTAACCCACATAATAAACCTTGCACATAGCTTGAAATAAATGTCTATAAATGTGTACTCATTGGGAACACTAATAAAGTCAGAAATGCGGACACAGGCATCGCAGACACACATGAAGTGATTCGTGGGACAAGCGACCATGTAAAAGTCAATGAAATTCGGTGACATGAAGCAATGAAATGAAGTAGGCTGGTACAGATATGATGTGACTCAAGGGACTACCAATCACAGCGAAACAATACTGTTGACTAAGAGATTAAAACATTTGTATACACTTGTTTTAACATGATGAAACCAACATGATTTGCATATGATGCCTCAAAGACACATAAAATAAAAAGTCCAATGTGTATATTAGGTACTAATAATAAAATCCCAAAAGGACAGCCAGATTGATTGATCCAAGAGGAAAAGTCACAGATTACAGTATCATTTGAAAAGCTTAGTGTGCAAGCAAGAGTATTATGAAATGCTTGTTTTATACAAATTCTGTCACATTTAGGCCAAACTGTGGTACT
>JBCNYG010000019.1:27931474-27945084 GCA_039654305.1 Porochilus rendahli
CACACAGAAACGCCCGAGCTGGGAATTGAACCCAGGACCTTCTTGCTGTGAGGCGGACGTGCTAACCACTACACCACACTGGTCTGTACCTCCCCCTGCCAAGGATGCCGCTAAACACCATTCAACCTCTGCAGCTGATTATGTATGCAGCTGCAAGACTCATTTTCAAAATTCCCAAGTTCTCCCAAACCGTCCCACTGCTATGCTCTCTCCATTGGCTTTCTGTAGCTGCCCACATGAGGTTTAAAACACTGACTCAATGGCTACAAGGCCAAAAATGGACCAGGGCCCCTCCTTCGTCAAAGCACTCATCACATCCCGCACTGCAGTGTGCTTCCTTCGATCCTCCAGCACTGCTCGACTGGTCCGGCCAACTATCAAGGAAGAAAGAAAAATGTGCATCTAAACGGTTCTCTGTTCTAGCAGTGAGGTGGTGGAATGAACCTCCTGTAGATGCCTGGACAGCTGAGTCACTGGGTGTCTTCATTCAACTGAACACCTACCTCTTTCGGAAGTATTTGGATTAGCACTTTCATTATTTATGCTTTTATTTATGATTTAAAAAAGGCCTGCTGACAGAGTTCTGTCTGATGGTAAACTTAGCCTGAGTTCTAGTTAACCAGTATTAGGATGTATTCACTGATCCTGATGGGACTGAGGGTGTTTTCTCAGTTCAAATGCATCTGGATTTATTGTTAGGTTTCTATTCTGTTCAGTCTCAAACTGCCTTCTACTCGCCAGACTGACGTTAGTGATGTACATATAGCTTAGCAATCTTTAGGGTTAGTTTTCACCATTAAGCCCCAATGTCATTTGGGCGATTCATTGGCGACTGCCTGTGAATTTTTTTGAGTTGGCGACCGTTTCAAACCAACCACAATTTTGCATGTGATGTCCTAAATGACCCAAATAAAACAATGCTCAGATAAAAACCTCTGTCTGAGACTGTCTGCAACTATTTGCTGATGTTTGTGATTGATCACAGTGGTCTCAGACTGTCAGCAATATAATCGCGGATATTTGGCGACAGCCACCAATTAGTAGATAATCTTGTGTAATCGTTCACTATTTAAAAACAGGTTTCAAAAAATGGGAGAATTGTCCACAATGGGTGGATTCCTCACTGACAATCAACAATGTGGTCGATGATATCGGACACAGACCCTTCATGCTAGCTCCCAAACTAAAAATTGATCGGACCGTGGCAACATCAGGCGTTATCGTCCAAATGAGATTTGGGCTAAACCTTTGACATGTAAATTAATGGTAATCAACATAAATGATGGAACTGATTCAGAGTACGACATATTTTATTATATATTTATATTATATTATATTAATTCATGCACTCATTCATTCATTAATTTTCTAAGTCGATTGATCCTCAGTAGGATCAACATATATTAATGTTATCTATTTAATCCAAAGAATATAAGTTTTCATTGATCTGCCCTGAAACATGTAGACTGCGGCTTTCCTTTTTCACAGTTGTTCATCAAATCACTTGCATGATACAAACAATCTCCTTCCAGTAACAAAAAAAAGACAAAGCGAAGATCTTTGAGCGTGTTGATTTTGGAGGCCAGGCCATGGAGTTGAAAGAGGATTGCCCAGATCTACACACATGCTTTCAAAATGCTGACATCCTCTCTGCCAGTGTTATAGAATGCTACTGGATCCCTCACGACTTCTCGAGTACAGTGGATGCCAGCAGTTCCTGCACCCAGCAGAGTACAGGAGGTTTAGCAAATGGGGCAGTACCAGTCCTGCTATGGGTTCCTTGAAACGGATCACTGAGCTCAGCTGAGAAGATTTTCTGGTTAATATAGAAAACTAACTCAACTTGTCTGTCAGGTGCTTCCAGGATGATCAGATCCGCACCACAGACTACTCTATTACTGTATTTTCAATTCTTTTTGACACTGAGGTCTACATTAGCTAAAAGTTATGTCTGCACTGCTTTGTGTGATGTCTGCTTATCTAATGCTAAAAGTGAAAGTAAACTAAATAACTTTTATACAGTGCCTTGCAAAAGTGTTCAGCCCCTTGGCTTTCTCCCTATTTTGCTACATTACAATCTGTAATATAAATGTTTTCTAATCAGAATTTTATGTAATGGATCTGAACAAAATTGTCTAAGTTGGTGAAGTAAAATGAGAAATATATATAAAAAAAAGAATTAAAAAAAAATCTGAAAATTGGCATTTGCATATTGTGTTAAAAAAAGGCACGTTTTTGAGTTTGGCAAAAGGCATGTGGGCGACTACCCAAATGTATGGAGGAAGGGTCAGATGTCAGATGGGACAAAAATTTTACTTTTCGCCACCAAGGAAAATGCTATGTCTGGTGCAAACCCAACACATCCCATCACCCCAAGAACACCATCCCCACAGTGAAACATTGTGGTAGCAGCATCATGCTGTGGGGATGCTTTTCAGCAGGGACTGGGAAACTGATCTAAATTGAGGGAAAGATGGGTGGTGTTAAATACAGGGATATTCTTGAGCAAAACCTGTTTCGGTCTGCCTGTGATTTGAGACTGGGATGAAGGTTCATCTTCCAGCAGGACAATCACCTGACAACTGCTAAAGCAACACTCAAATGGTTTAAGGAGAAACATTTAAATGTGTTGGAATGGCCAAGTCAAAGCCCAGACCTCAATCCAATTGAGAATCTGTGGTCAGTCTTGAAGACTGCTGTTCATAAGCGGAAACCCTCTAATATGAACAGCTGGAGCAGTCTTGCTTGAGGAATGGGCAAAAATCCCAGTGGCAAGCTCAGAGTCTTATCCAAAGTGACTTGCAGCTGTAATTGGCTCTACAAGTACTGATTTCAGGGGGTGAATATTTATACATGCTGAAGTTTTCCGCTATTTTGTCCTATTTGTTGTTTGCGTCACAAAAAAATGAAGTAAATAAATAATATCACATCTTCACAATGAAGTAAATAAATAATATCACATTTTCGAAGGGGTGTTGTGTGGGGTTAAAATGAAAAACAATTAAAAACAAGTGCTGAATAAGGTGGTTTGTGAGATACAAAATGGTATACAGGATCATACCGTATGCTATAGAATTACTCTCTGTATATGCCTGTGCAGCTTGACATCAGCATGGCTGAATGCTAAAGGGATAATTAAAAGAAAATACTTCCCTTCTTTGAGATGTTATTAAAGAACAGAAAAGCAGTATTAAAGAATAGGAATGGAGACTCCTGTATAAAATTACATGATATATTGCAGAAGCTTTGGGTCCATGAAAAGTCCCATAATAGCAACACATCACAGGGCAGTGAAGATTCAAAGAGGAAAAGTCAAAGTGGCCTTATACTATGCGCAAGTACGCACTTGTCTCAGAACACAAAACAAAACAAAGTCCATTTCCCAGTTCATGAATTTTTCATTTGCCAAGCACATTGGGCTCTTTAGAGATAAATATCAATTATTGAAATTGTTAATTAGACACCTATAATCGGCAAAGATACAAATGAATAAATAACTACTAATTAATTATTGATTTAAAAGAAATCTAAGCTCTGCAGGGATCAGATTTCAGAGTCTCTGAAGATCAAGCAATACGCGAAATATGAGTTTTGGCCTTGAGTAATGTTCAATTAAAGCTAGGCTAGATTTGCTATGAAAGGTCTGACAGCTTGCTACGAGACTAACCTCCTTAATTTTTTATCCACAGGCCTTAAGGCCTCCTCAACTTAGACCTTCAACACAGTCCATTACTTTTCACACATTAAGAAATCAATAAACACACGGCAACAGAAACATTCTGTTAAACACTTTCATTTCAGTTTTTTACCTATAAGCCTAATGGTCTTCCAACAAAAAATGAGTTTTGAAATTTGAATTAAGGTTATTGTATTATAGATGTTTTGTTCAATTCAGTCCTAAATAGTCTGATTAAATAATCCCTTTTTTCCAATTAAAGTCAATTCATTTACTTTTTGTAAAATCTTAAAAAAAAACCCAAAACACATCACTTTTTTAATACCAAAATGGCCTCTGTTGACTGCTGTGAAGAGACCTATTTCCGCCAACAAACATTTGTTGACCCTTTGTAATTACCTTTCAAATTTTTTACACTAATAATCCTTCAAAAGCCGAGTGTAGAAAAAGTGACTTTGAAAGAAGGTCAAAGACACCCATATACAATCCCACCCTGTTCACCACTAAGGGGGAGTCATACACAAAATTTTGTGAACCCTTTTTTATGAAACCACAAATTATGCCATATGCACTGCGTCCAACATAAAATGAATAAATTGAATTTGCAATGAATGAACGTAGGAAGCTTTTCAATGCTGTTTTTATCAAAACACTGATCACAGATCTTAGTAATATAAACGTTGGAAATCACACACAAGCACTACACATCTCTTTATCTCCAGATCGTTGGCTTTCTGATGAGAGCTCAACAGCGATAAACAGCATGTTGAATAAAAACGATTTCCATGAAAATGTAAAGGCATTTTCACTCCCTTTAAGCTACTGATTCCCTTCCAATAGCAAAATAATGAATCCTCTGTAGCATTCTTCATATTCTTTAATGCTCACTTATTGTGAAGTCTCTTTCCCTTAAGAAAACGTAAGACGTCTAGCTTGCTGACACACTTTTATTTTTGGATACAAAAACGAATGATAGATTGGTTGAGTGTTCAGGATATTGCTGTACTTCAAAACCAGAAACTTAACTATTAAACTGACGAGACACATTCATGCGCCCAAATATGAAAGCAGTAACACAAAATGTTGAATGAGAAGCTGATTGTGAAAATGTAATGTACAATTCAGATATACAAATTCCTAAACTTGATCATCAATCGGTGCCTAACATCAAACACCAAAAAGCCCTTAATTTGGAATGTTACATGCTTTTCATCCAAAGAAAATAAACTAACCAGCTGTAGACTCACTTGCTAACATTCCAACACAGGATGTAAGAAAAGCCCATTGCTGCAGAGTCTTTCTTTAGGATCCTTATTGAGTTTAAACCTGTAGTGTTCGTTGTCTTAAAGCACATTGGGCACTTCCAAGAAAAAAAAAAGGAATTTACAATTTAGAAGGTGAAAACAAACCATCGTCTATTTAAATATATAACTGGTTTAAAAACTTTTCCGTCAATTGAATACAAGAAATTAACTTAAGGTTCTTGTTCATTTTTTTTTTTAGATTCACAATATAAAACCATTTCAAGTCACAGTACAAAGCAGAAGCAATACAGAATGACTTCCCATCAATGAGAAAACTGTTTTTCAAAGTTACATAATTAAGCACAATCATTTTGCTTTGACATCACTGGTTCCTATACTTTGTGCACACGATTTAATGACACTATTTTCTAAGTTCTTCCATCAACAGCCACAACAGTTTCATTGTATCTTGGAATTCTACAAGTCCCTGAACTGAACTAGGAGGATAAACAGCAGTCTTCCAAGAGATATTACTTGTTTTCCTGATGGTGGAGGATGCTGCATAACATTTTGGTCCAAAATTGCTCAAAGGTTTAAAACTGGGTTGAAATTTAATGACTGAAGTCCATAACACATGACTTACATCATTTTCATAGCCATCAAGCTATTTAATGAGTCCTCATATCCATCATGGAACAGACCACTTCCATCAACAGGGAAAGCTTTCATCACAGGAAGATGATCAGTCGGAAGAATGTGGCAGCAAAACCATGGCACTAGTTTTGTTTTTCTTTTTTTAATTTGTTACCCACCTGTTGGACGAAACGTTGCCTTCCAATTACTAAATAATTTGATGTTTTGAATTCCTTCATTACTGAGACCCACAGCATCCAATGGTGCATTTATACAACTTTTAAAATCACCCTTTAAATTGCGAAATTTAACAGACGTGGCGCATTACACCAAGTGAACCAATCTTATAATATTCACTTTGAGCTCTTTACTCTTTTCTTCGCTCTTCCTTGTTATGTGTTGAGATTGTAGATTCCCAGGATCCAGGTAGGGGTATTTTGAATACTTCATGCTGTGCATCTTGAAAGGGATTTATGTTTTCATTGACTCTAGTTGGATGTTCTACGTCCAGTATGGGGCTGGGCAACTGGCAGATTCTCATGCAAGAACTTCATACTGCCCTGTTCGGAAAAGTCTGAAGCCGTGTGGCCATCTCCTCGCAAAACCCATTTGGTGGTCAGAAGCCCCTCCAGGCCAACAGGTCCACGAGCATGGATACGAGCAGTACTGATACCAACCTCCGCACCTACAAGAGATAAAAAGCTTATGTATAACAGAAATGTGCTGCTGCTGTGTGTTATTGTTAAACATTGCACTACCTGTGTCCCTCAAGTCTGGCATGCTTGGAGCGGTCAACAAGCTTTTGAACTTAGTATTATATTGCATTAGCATAGACTCGCAGTGCCATTTAACCAATTCAAAGTAAATAAACATGCAAAAAAATACTCTTTAAAATGTAAGTCAGTAGGGCATACATGTGACAACTTATCTTACCAAGACCAAAGCGATATCCATCAGCAAAACGTGAACTGGCATTCCAGAACACACATGCACTGTCCACCAACTGCAGGAACTGCTCTGCTGTGTCCTCTAAAAATTAGGTACAAAAATCAAGCAAACTGTCACACTCCAGTACATGTTTAATATAAAGCATAGGCCAAGCTGTCAGTTGGTGTATTTGGAAAAAAAAAAAGGTCAGCTAAAAATCATATTTAAAATACTGAACTGGTATCTAGGTGTACAATATCAGAAACTATTTATTATTCAGTAGACGCAATCTAACTGGTCTAGATGTGGGCAATAAATCGCATATGGACTAATGCATATCGCCCTACAAGTTAGCCGTTGCAAGTTGCTCTGATCTTAAGCAGCTTCCATGGAAAGGAATACAAGTCAAAAGCTATTGGTCATGAATGCATGAGGAGGCAGGATGCATATTCTATATGAGAATTTTATTGTGAACCAGCAACCCAAGGAGCAGTTTATACATCATCCTAATGAAAAAACATAATTTCATTATTTGTCAAAATTATTCTATACTGTAGTACTTTGTTTTAAAATGCTAAAAGCATATCCACCACAAGATGGCATTATTGTTTCACACATACACAAAAACCCCACCATTTCAGGAAAAATCCCATTGTCTTTCATTTATCATCATGTATCATACATAGTTCCAATAAAGGTTTAAAAAAAAGCTGACAGGCTGCAGAGAACAAGAACTTTAAACTTTACCATTCTCAGTGATGATCACGTCTGTGTGGGAGCTGCCGTATTTATGAATGTGATCCACTGCCTCGTGCATGCTGTCTACCACCTCTATGCAGCACTCCAGATCTCCATACTCTGTACGCAGCGACTTTACCTCAGATGGGCTAAAAGTGAGGTATGAGGCAAACTTAGGGCCAGCATGTATCTTCACCTGCATAAAGTAAGTTATTAAAAAACAAATAAGCACTACATTTTAACAGTCAATCTTTAAAAACTCATCTATAAAGTCTTATTTACATTGAGCTAAAAAATGACAAGCTTCTGCTCCTTCTTCGGCAGAATCAAAGATATAAACAGGCTGCAAACCTTTGAACTAATGACGCTCCCTAGCACCATCATGAAAACGTGCATGGATGCAAGACACATACACATCAATAATCCTAATCAGAATACTTTAACACATGCGCACAGTAGCATAACCTTTCTTTTCTGGACCAATATCGGTATTTGTTACTTACATATTTTACAGTTTACAATATGTTGCCGTTACAGTTTACAACATGTTGTGCATGCGTCCCCTAGAAGTTACAATTTATTGATCCCACCCTGGAAATGCAAAGCTAGAATGCTGAACAACTCAGCAGTCTACTGCACACTGACATTACCTTTCCAAATACGATATAAAAATTCACAGACTGCACTTACCTGTTCTGTTCTCAGGAGGTCAATGATCTGATCAAACAGTGGAGTCCGGAGCACATCTCTGTGAACAAGCAGGGTTTCCATGGCATTGCAGGCAGCAGGGTAATCACACTTCGAGTCTCTGACTGCAGGACAAAATTACAGCATCACACATCAAGCTAATCATTATTAAATCCCACTATTTACATATTTAACAACACCATAGTACATAATCAGAACATTCTCATACTGATGGTTACCAATTTTTACAACTTTCTCTATGCTGGCCTCATGGTCGACATAGACATGGCAGATGCCCTCACTATGACCCAGAACAGGGATGCCTTTAGAAGCCCGCTGGATATCTCGGACCAGCTGAGATGAACCACGAGGAATGATTAGATCGATCATCTTCTCCAGCCGACACAGGTCTTCTACCCCCTCACGCGTGCTTACCTACAACACACAATCCAATGCAAATATATACAGAGATAAGATATCATGGTGTCCTTTAATACAGAGCAGCATTAAACACCCTGCTACCGCTACACATCCCCTATAACCATAAGAGGATGCAAGATGATGCCATCGTACAGAAAAAGTAATTGCTATAGACAAGCTGAATTTACCAAGTCATTCTAACTAATAGCATTTTTAAAGTAAAAATGTAAAATATTCCTTTTCCAAGAGATCTTACCAGTTGGATGGCATCTTTGACACCATGTATAGATAGAGCCTCCTGCGCTAGCTCATGTAAGACACGGTTGGTGTTAGCTGCCTCTTTTCCTCCCTTCAGCAGCAAAGCATTCCCACTAGCAATAGCTAAAGCGGACACCTTCATGGGAAAAAAATATATTAGAAACAATAAATGAATAAGCAAATAAACTTATTGAACTTGATTAAATTAGCACAGTGTCATATTAGGTGTGTATGACAGAGAAGTGAGACCTGAGGCAGGCAATCTGGGCGTGATTCGAAGATGATGAGGAGTACCCCAATGGGCACAGTGATCTGCTCTAGCTCGAGGTTATTGGCAACACGTGTTCTGCGCAGTACTTGTCCCACACTGTCTTGAGACGACACAGCGATCTGACGGAGACCAATGGCCAGACTGTTCAGCTTGGCTGCTGACAAACTCAAGCGCTTGAGCAATGCAGGAGGCATACGGCCTGTAACATGTAAAATAAGGAATGGTGTAAAAAATAATGTCAACATCTACTTCTCAGAAAGCAAAGCTGCAGTCTTGCAGCCTGTAAAGTCGGCAGGGCCACTGGTACATTCTACCAGTTTAGAAGCATGCTCAATTTATTATTTATTTAATATGTCATTTTTTCCCAAAGCAATACCACTTGGTGCAATTTTTATAAAACAATAGGCTTATTGTATTTTAATAAACAGAACATGATGAAGAACTTTTACACCCTCAGACACCACAAACCACAGGCCTGCACCTTGATAACATCAGCACAGTGATTATTTTGTTGAGGACCACAAGACTTAAGAGAATCCATCCTAAACAGGGTTTACATGCTCAGATTAATAAACAATTATTCACCAGAGGCGAGGTGGAGGTCACTGTATAGTCTCCAATAGGGAACACTGAGGGGCCTATTCAATTCAGCAACATCCACTGAGCCTGATTTAAATAACTGTTTTAGAGGTGCTCCGATCAGGGTTTTTGAAACCAATCACCAATTTTTTTTAAATCAGTATTGCCGATACCAATACCATGTCTCTGAATGCACCGGCAATTGTCTCTGCGGTGTATGATCCTGAAAATTCTTGAGAGTGAAACACCACTCTTTTGAGCTCAAAGTCCTCGTTTATAGACTGCGCGGTCAGGCTTAGCATAGCCATGGGAGAGACACTTGAAGTCCAAATGTCACTCGTGAAGCTGACTGATGTCACATTAGTTATAAGCGTTTATGCTCATACAGCGTATGATACAGTTCTGGCAGGCACACATCTGTGAAATATTTACGTCCTTGATGAACATAACGTGTATCTAAGTGATTCACCAGGCGCTTAAACCCGACATCATCCACGACACTGAGGCTGATGGTCCATACATATGAACTCCATTATTTTTTTCTTTTGTTTCATGCTGTCTTTCTCATAGGGCGCTCCCCGCTGAAAAGTCTGTTTGACTGACAGCTGCGCGAGAGCCGACTTGGGCTTGTTAGCAGCTTAAAGTCTGTCCCCCTCTGCCTTTTCAGAGGCCAAGATGGCATACTCGTTATATTCTTCCACGTAGCAGACTTTTTTTAGTATTAAAATTTCTTGACTTTTCCCCTCCGCGACTGACTCCTTTAGAATAGACAGTGCAAATGGCAAACTTCAAGTCTGTTTCCGACACTCCAAAATTTCCACACCGGCGACACCATCTTGCATGAAATCGGCTATTTTGATCGGCAGAAACGGCACGCTCGATCAATGCCGATACCACGTGTATTAGCCGATACCGATCGGGTCACCAATCAATCGGAGCACCTCTAAATTAAACAATATGTTTCCTGGTCATTTTTACATATTTTATGCATTTGAGAGGCATGTCAGGTGAGTAAGTGCTATGTTACTGATGGCATCTTTTTAAACTAATTCAGTAAACTGCTGTCTGTAGTGTTGGGTTATTAAACTCAAAGTGCAAGTGTATATACTGCACAGGAGCACAGTCTGGGGATCTCTCTATCATACAAAAGCCATATTCTTTAATTGTTTCATTATTGCTCTAAAGAAAGACGGTTACATTACTCTGTCACAAATGCTAACTGTGCAATAATCATTCAATTCATCCATGCAATAATTCAGCTTCTACACCAAGGATTATTTGATGGCTTTCAGTCAGAAACAAGATAATACCTTAAATAAATAATGATATTCAATTCCCAGAGAGACCAATCATATTGCGTAGTTCCTGTGTATTATATACACCAGTTAAAAATATAACCTGATTCAATATACCTGAATTCATAGCGAGTTCCATGTCCTTCTTATTAGCTGACAGAATTTCATCTCTCTTTTCTGTCAGGAGGTCAGCCATGGCGTAGATGATCTCACTCCTCTGAGAAAGGAAACATGTTCAGGTCACACATTCTTCTTCCTATTGTTCTTCATTAACTGTGATTTACATTTAACCCCATTGAGCTTCAAAGGGCCAAATTTCAAACAGTCATAACAATGAACATCTTTTAGCATGAGAGAAGAATACCTGCTCTGGAAGAAGGGACGCCAGTGTCCTCCCTGAAGTTCGAGCCATCTCTGCCTGCTGCTCCACTGTGGGCCCTGTAGCATTGACATCAGTAGTAGAATCATTACCACCTTTCAAACTCATGAAGCACAACTATACACCATTCAAATGTTTACATACCAGCAGGCTTGACTTCAGAAAAGAAGGTGCCCACTTTCTTGCCTTCAACAATGTCTGTGATGACATGGCCTGTGACCTTAGGGTCAGTACCGTTAGCGATAACTACAGATGTACCTCCCTGAAGAGCCCACAGGGCAGCTTTCACCTGTGACACGTGCAGTCAGTATAGCTTTAAAGATTTAAATCATGGAAAATAGCCTGAATGAACCCTAACAGATTACAATCATACCTTAGCTTCCATTCCTCCAATACCAACCCTTGACTTGGTGCCATATGTTATTGACTGCTGGTCCCCGGGGTAGAAAGTATCAATCAACTTAGCATCATCAGACCCAGGAGGGCTATCATAAAGACCTGTCAGAGGCAGACATTAGGTTAAAGACCAACTATGGAATTTTTCATTCATTCATTTTCTGAACTGCTTAATCCTAATTCGGGTCGCGGGGAGACTGGCACCCATTTCAGCTGACTCTGGCCTGGTGAGCTGTCCAGGGTGTGCCCTGCCCTCATCCAGAGTCGGTTGACATGGGTGCCAGCCTCCCCACGAGCCTAATAAGGATTGAGTGGATCAGAAAATTAATGAATGAAAACTATTAGACAACTTATTTGCAGCCCTGAAGTCAGGTATTCATTTCTTACCCTGGACATCAGAGAGAGCAATGAGGAGATCTGCTCTCATCTCCACTGCAAGTCGTGCTGCCAGACTGTCATTGTCCTTGATACTGATGACCTGTGGTGTAAAAAAAGGGAGAAATTTAAAGCATGGCATTAACTATATACGGATAAGAAATCTTTTTGACGGATCCCAACAAAGGCACCAATAACTTTTGAAAAAGTGCATTTAAGCCACCTATAACATCAGCAGTAAGCACCATGATATACCATTATAAGAATTTGGTACAGAGCCACTGTTTAACAGCATGCAGACAGACGTGCCGAGTGCCGGGAAAAATAGAGTAAAAAAAAAAAAAAATAAAATAAAAAAAACGTTAGCATGTTTCCACTGAGGTGCAAGAAAAGACAAGAAGAAAGACAAGCAGTGTCCATGCACTCCACTGAGTTTCAGTCTGTCCTTGTCTTGAGTTCTCAGCATGCATGTATTAGTAGCGCCTCCCTATATGTAGCTTTCACAGACCAGTGGGAGGACTCAAGGGATTCTGACAGCCCTTCTGTCCCCCCAGGCCCTCTCAGCACTATACCCACATTTACCCCCTGCAGATCACTGTTAGGTTCTGGGGGAGGCACCACCGCATCATTAGTGTTGATGATGGGCACGATGTTCATGCGCAGAAGCTCGTGCAGTGTGCTGTTCAGATTTCGTCTCTTCTGGTCATCATGGAAGTCCAAGTTTGTAACTAAGATCTGGAAAGGTCAAAGAGCATTGCACTGGTCAGAGTAGAACAATACACAGCAACATGAATAAAGTAACAATAGACAGTAAAAATTACAGTTAAATTTTGGTGTATTCAGATAAACATAATCATCAAATCACGTTAACAGTCGCTGGGGCATTAAGAAGCAGTGAGGGCAAACAAAATTATTTGTAGACTGCCTTCACAGCTACTCAAACTAAAAAGAAATTTTGTTCATAGTGTAATTTAATGTACAACTATAATAGTGGAAAGCTGAATATAAACAACACCTGAGCAATTGTAATATGACTGTTAAGCCCGTCTCATCCTACGACTGTAACTGCTATAATTCTGTACTTGTGTGTAAATCACCACATTTAAATGTATAATTAGATTTCACCACCTGCCCCTGGAACAACATAAGGAAGTTTTCAGTAATACTTTTTCAACCTTATTCACTTTAAATACAAAGAAACAATTCAATTATTGTTTGGGAAAGTAAAAATGGACGATCTACATATACTTTTGGGTAGAATCCACACACACACACACACACACACACATATTAGTGTGTGTGTGTGTGTGTGTGTGTGTGCCTACACACCTGTGCTGTGCATGTGCTGTACTGAGTGAACATAGCTTCATACAGGGCCATCAGTCCACTCTGTCCTGCAGCAGCACACGCCCTCGCCTCCAGAACAGGTAGAGACTGCAGATGTAAACATAACTCTGTTCACACGTTACCATTTTAATAAGTTGACAATTGAAATACAAGTCTCTAAAGTGTTAATTGGTGTAAATCTGACGGGTGTAAGTGGCTCAATAAGGTTGTACTCACCATGTCTTTAAGCTGATTTTGTCCTGAATGAAGGGCTTGTCTTACACTCTGGGAGAGAAGAATCTCATGCCTCAGTCTTTGCTTCCCAAACGCTACAGCTCCACTCGTGACAATCATCATTTCTCTGCCTTGATTCTGCAACATTGCCACCTTATAAACACACACACAC
>JBCNYG010000019.1:27983329-28001903 GCA_039654305.1 Porochilus rendahli
ATAAATAAAGAAATAAATACATGTGTGTGTGTGTGTGTGTGTGTGTGTGTGTGTATATATATATATATATATATATATATATATATTATATGCACATTTTGCTGCAACACAACCATATCACTTTTTGCTTTAATTACGTCACTGCCCACTATACTTGCAGAAGTGCCCTTTACTTGTAGTTAAATGTGTACATGGATTTTTATTTATGGTGCATAAATAACATCATTACTTAAAGAATTACAGTTGTGTTTTTACTGGATCATCAACCATAACCCATTGACAAGAAAGTTAATCATATTCCGCTTGGGTATTTATAATACCAGAGATTTATAGAGCTCCCATGATGGCAGTCAATAAACCCAAGGTCTAAGAGGCAGACAGATAGTCCCAAGTAGCAGCCAGCAGACTGAGACACTCATCATCCGATCCCAGTGACTCCTGAGGCCATTCACTACAATATGACCTGGGCTCCTGTTCTGGTCAGGAAATAGTAGAAGCAACCATTATAAAGTAGTTTGTGTTACATATGTATAGTATGTCACCCAGAATTGCTAAAATATACTGTAAATAACTAATTGAAGGACTGAGAACCAGAGTGGTGTAACCAATAGAAAACAGTTTTTGAGAAAAATTACATTAAAATTTCTGCAATATAAGAAAAATCAAGGATGATGCAAGGTCATAAGGAAGATGAAGAAACCATTCTGGAGCACATAGACCTTATCCACATCTGTCAAAATATGAGCAGATTTTTTTTTTGTAGATCTTGTGGGTTAGACCATTGTGGCTGTCAACCCTTCAATTTGAAGCCCATATATTATTTCTGAAACTATATCAAATATATTTTTTTGTTCCCACCATGGTCATTTTGTAGAGATGAAATGCCTTATGTGAGACTCATAATCATCATCATCTTCATCATCATCACCATCTCTTACGTTTTGAACCTTGCAATCATATCTTCCTTATCACCTTTCCCACAAATAAAAGAATATACTAACCCTGGGTTTACACTTAATCCACAAGGTCCAGAACCTCTACGATTTAAAAGAATCATGCTGAATGTGAGGGGTTGTGGGATCAAATCATGTTTATCTTCAGGGAATTTGGTGAAATTGTGATGATTGTGACTAGATTTTTGACTGTCAAAAGTTTTGCCTGGATTTGACGCCAATCGTAATAGAATGTGGGAATCGTAGTAGAGTGTAGAAGAGCTTTATATACCTTAACAGCGTGTAACAGACCTTGATGCATCATTGTAGGGGATCTTGATGAACTTGGACACACGATTCCTTCAAGTTTCATCTCTTGGATGCATCTCTTGAATCCTCCCTTTTATACCCTAATTGTGCTTCAAGCATGCCAATCTTGCTCAAAATGTGCATAAATGGTGGAGCTCCATGCTTTTTCGTGGAGATTGTGGACATTGTGGCCCCAGTGTAAAAACAGGGTAATATCTAATGGCCCCAGTGTAAACACAGGGTAATATCCAGTTAAAATGGCTTACATTGAGGCTCACCAACAATTGGTTTCGTACCTTTTTTAATTTGTTTACTAAAGCGTCTCTAATATTCATAGTTCAGTGAAAATAAAACCCCTTTATCTATTGTGGGCTCCCCTGTGCGGGTCAGGGTTATATCAATTATAGTGAAGGACTAAGGTATTGTCTATGAAGCTGAATCAGTCGAGCCAAGTCTTTTTTTATTGGGTTACAGTGTTGGAAATGCATATGCTATCTAAGGGTAAACAGACATCAGTATATCCGACATGGGAATCTGTTTTGTTAGCTATCTCAGGAACATAGTAAAAAAAAAAATTTCAAGTGGATAACGCTTGAATTACATATGAACTCATATGAATGAGTTATAAACTCATGGCGCCCATCTTAGCCGACTCTGGGCGAGGGCAGAGTACACCCTGGACAGTTCGCCAGTCCATCGCAGGGCAGAAACACACTGAAGGTTTACTCTTTACAAATGTCAGCAATGGTTCTTTTACTTGCCTCTCACCACAGACAGTGACAGACATTGCTGGCTTTTTATAACCCAGTTAGCTGCCATGTGCAGAAATTTTTTAAATAAAAATAAACCTTAAATTGTAAATCACAAATCTACCCACCTATGCTAAGCAGTGACTCTGGGTTATTTTAATAGTTTCATCTGTTACTCTGTTTGACCACTTAATCTTGCCTCACCATCGATCCCTGATTAATGTAGACAGGAGCCACCACCCGCCATATCTCATCTTGCAAGCGCCATTGTCATTGTGTCAAGATCATTGACCCTCTATCAGATCAGTCCATCTCCCGAAATCTAGATAGAAACTTTAATAGGGCAATAGGGAACCAACTACATTACTCCAAAGTATTAGACATAATGTTCTTTATACCTTCGTTTACATGGTCACTCCTAAATCGGTTGCAAGCTAGAAGCAAGAGGAACAACTCGGAAGCAAAATGTTGGTAGAGTACGTATGGTGAACTATCATATTTTTCAATGATTCAATGATACACGCAATGCCAACGAAGGTAAAGAATGACTTATTTATTTGTGTTGATAGCAATAACACAAGCCACTGGAGAAGAACTGTAATTTGCCACAAAATTCCATGACATGACCTAATAACCCAGGCGTCTTCTCATGGAAAATCTTCCATTTGACAATATTTGTGTTGAGGCAGCAAGTAGCGCCCAGAACAAGATACTCTGGAACAATTTGTGCCACCTCGAAAATTGGAGCAAGTTGCACCCATCGGTGCCAGGCACCAATATTTTTTTACGCAGGCAGTTGCTCTGGGGCAACTTGTTCCAGCTGCAGATTGTTCTGGCTGCAAGTTGTTCCAGTCTACTTATAAAAGCAGCTTAATGTGCATGTCTTTAGACTGTGGAAAGAAATCAGAGCAACCCTTTCAGAAAACAGAAAAGCCCTGTCTGGGCACAGGATTCAGACCTTCTTGCTTTGGCTGTATTTATGGCTGTGATTTATTAGTGTACTAAATCTTGTCTGTCATCAGGATAACAAAAAACACACTATATTAATTTGACACATGTTTAAAAACTGGACATATTTTGGGTATGTAGTTTAATTAATATATCTATTTATGTATTCAAGTAAGCATTGTGCATATTAGCATAAAACAGGTGTTTGCACCAATTTTACACTAAGTATAGGTATCTGGGACAAGGCTGACCTAAAACCATTACAAATACCTCAAACTATCATAAGCCCTTCCTGACACACACTCTCTCTGAGACCAACATAGTGGTTTTCATTGCTGTGCACATGCTAAAACAAACAAGACAATCTATAGCAAAATGCCTGTGTCTAAACCTTGGTTCATGCCGATGCTCATACCTGTCCACAGATTTATGCTATTCATAATTTACTATATAACTGTAGTAGCTATAAATATGATCTTTCACAGTTCTTTTACAGAGATGGCCAGGGTAACCCCAGAAATGTTTACTATTGATGGCAATCCGTGGATCAATAAATTTAAGCTGAGTCAGTGTTACCCCAGAAGGTAGCCATGCTTCACTCTAGGATGGCACTGGTCACAACTCAGTTATAGCAATATTTTCTGTAGTAACTCCTACATGTGGAACATAAGTGATGAATGCATGAATGAAAGACTACTGAATTGTGATGGCTTTTTAAAAATACCACACACCATAAATGCAACCTGAAATGCATTTAAAACAATAAGAGAAGTAAATGAACCTGCCTGATAAAAATTTAATTCAGTAATTTTATGGATATGTAGGAGAATGCAACAGTTTCTGCAATAATCATATTTGAAGATTTACAGAAGATTGCAAAATTTTGGGAGGTCACCACTTCAACAAAACTACAATTCTACCTCTGTGCCAGCAAACTATCTGGAAGATGTACCAGAAGAAAGCTTTTACTTCCGTCTAACCACAAATGCCAAAGCCTGGAATTCACTAGATGTTAGAGGCCTTTTTTAAATACAGACCTGCTCTCTGATCAGAGAAGAGAAAAATAGCTGTAAGAACACAAAACTTATTTTAAAAAATACAAATAAAATGCAGAATAAAAAAATTATTACAAATAACGAGCTGTTCCTTGAAGTTCTCTTTTAATAAATGGCCACATTATAGTGTATATTCAGTGGTCATTCATTGGTTTAAAATAATTAAATCACCAAATAAAGGTTAAAGTACATTGTGTTGTAGTTACATTATGCAACACATATTACTGTAGTACGTTGTGTTGTAGTTAGCATGTCGGCCTCACAGTAAAAAGGTTCATTTTGGATTTGATTCCCAGGCTCGGGTGTTTCTCTGTTTGCACGTGGGTTTCCTCTGGGTATTCTGGTTTCCTCCCATAGTCCAAAGACATGCGCATTAGGCTATCTGGCTGTTCCAAATTGCCCTTAGGTGTGTATGTGAGTGTGAAGGGTTGTGTGTGTTACCCTACGTTGGTCTGGTGGGCTGTTCAGGCTGTACCCCGCCTTCGCCTGTGGTGGTGATTCAACAAATGAGTGAGTGAGTGAGTGCATGAGTGTATTAGTAATATTATAAAAGTGTATTATAAAATATTAAAACTTAAAATATGGTGCAACTGTTTTAAACTGTAATTCTACTGGAAGGAAGAGAAACATTAAACATTAAAGCAGTGTGGAGAGATCCTGATTTTAGGGAGGTACTTGTCCATGTTCCTGAGAGATGAGTTCCTCGGGGTAGCCTGGATAATGATCATATATGTTAAGCGTGGGATTGAAATGATGTAATGCTTTGTTCGCGCTGTGTCACCTGGTTTAGTGGAGTTCCATGGCTGGTAGCCGTAGTAGCCGGTGATCCTGAGGATGCGCTCCTCGATGGACGCGTTTTTTATGTCCTCCACCGAGCGGGAAGACTTGAAGTCCTCCTTTACTTCTTCTTCGACCGCCAGGAATTTTAACTGTCGAAGTTGGGGGCTGATATCTGACAGACGGCGTGGGCTCGCAGCCGGTGACTTCCACATTCCACTGAGCAATACAAAGCAGATACTGCAGTTTAGTACTAATGCATGCAGCAAATGCAGAAACCCTGAAGCTCAGAGCCGTTTACATGCAGAAGGAGCAAATACGCGCCTCTCTCTCGATCTAAAGGCTACCAAGATCCTCATCAACCCCATCCCACGAATAATAAAGAAAATCAAATCCCCTTATCCCTATAATCAGCGTGATAGCCTAACTTAATGGCAGATCATCAGATCGTGCTAAAATCTGAAGAAATAATAAGAATAATAACCAGCATGATAAAACAACTCACACCGACAACTTTTCCATCCGACACACCGACGAGCATATTTGAGGCAATGAACCCAATAGCTGGAGCCAAATCAAGTGCAGTCCACCGTGTTCATGCGGCGAAAACTCGGCCACCACACACACACACACACACACACACACACACACACACTGCGCATACAGGCGACTTTGCCCGTGCACATGTCCCTATAATATTCCGAAAAAAGTATTTACCCCATAGAGCTGCGACTCCAGAAATACATGCGCTAAAAGCAAGCTGAAATCAGAGCACACCAAAATAACCCTACAATTCTGTGAACACCCCGCAGAAAGACCCATAGAGGGACTGGAGACACATCACTGATCAAACTAAAGCCCCACCTAAGCGATCCGAAATTCTTACATCAGCAAAGCTGCAATTATAATGCAATATTTATGCTCTCTGTATATTTCAGTAACACACATTCACAGCTTATACAATGCTACACTCAGCAGAATTTGTAAGATGATTGTCTTTTAAACTACAGAAAATAATATACATTAAGTGATCATTAATCCAACCTTTTTTTTTTCTTTAAAGTGTCTAAACTTAGCTATTTATCCTCAAAGAAATCCCCATACATCATATTTATTGAACAAAATAATAACTGAACATGGGTGGTGCGGTGGCAAAGTGGGTAGCATGTCCATCTCACACCAGTAAGATCCTACGTTTCATTCCCAGGCTCGGGCATTTTGTGTGTGTAGTTGGCATGTACTACCCGTGCTTGCGTGGACTTCCTCCGGGTACTCCAGTTTCCTTCAACGGTCCAAAGACATGCACATTAGGCTAACTGGCTGTTTCAAATGGTCCCTTGGTGTGAGTGTGAATGGCTGTGTGTGTTGCCCTACGAAGCTCTGGAAGCTGTTCAGGGTGTAACCCCCCTTTGCCCAGTGTTGGCTGATATAGGCGCCAGCATCCACAAGATCCTAGTAGGATTATGATAACTGAAATTACAGAAATGAGCCTCACAAACAGTTTACACATCCTGTATCCTTGCTTCCGTGCAGCTAACTGGCTTATCAAAGGCCAGCCATGTTTCTCAATGTCTGTGGTGAGAGGCATGTAAAAGAACCATTGCTGACTATTGTCAAGAGTGTGTGTCAGTGTGTTTTTTCCCTGCGATGACCTGGCGAGTTGTCCAGGGTGTACTTTGCCCTAGCCCAGAGTCAGCTGAGATGGGCGCCAGCCTCCCTGCAACCCTAATTAGGATTAAGCACTTCACAAGATAAATACATTTGGCCAATTTTCTTGGCAAAAAGTACTTGCAAATTCTTTGGCTGTTATAAATGTGTTGCATATTAGTTCTCTCTAAAGTGGTTCTCTCTAAAAATGCCTTTGTGTTCTTACTTTAGAGTCCAGCAGGCATAGACTTAATGCACAAGGTTTCCCCTCATAACTAAGAAAACCATTGACCATTCAAGCATATACATTTTAATACATGACGATTATTATTGATATTATGACACAGTATGTGTTTCTTTAAAGCTGTAATTTGTACTAATTTTAATTGTGATTAGCAATTGTATATATATTTATATATAATAATTTCCCAGTGCTTTTGTTGGAAATAAAAATGTTTTCATGATAGGTGATATTTTGTGAATTGAGTTTGTGTGTCTGCTTCTAAAGAATATGCTTCTGAATAAATTGTATTTTCAATTTTATTTTGAATTGATTTTTGCTTTTGACTTTTGATTTCTTATTAAATTCTAATTGTTCATTAATTCGTTTCCTGTTTTCATCTTCAGCTTCATCTTCTTCCACTTAATCCGGGGTCGGGTCACGAGGACAGCAGCCTAAATAGTGAGGTCCAGACGTCCCTCTCTCCAGCCACTTCCTCCAGCTCTTCCAGGGGGGACACCGAGGCGTTCCCAGATCAGCTGAGAGACTTAGTCCCTCCAGCATGTTCTGGGTCAACCTCGGGGTCTCCCTGGGGAACCGGTGTTAAAGGACAACCTTGGCAGAGTCCAACCCTCACTGAAAACAAATTCGACATGCTGTTACCAATGCGGACCAAGCTCTGGCTTTGGCAATACAGAGACCTAATGGCCCATAGCAACAGGTTCGGTATTCCACATTCCCGAAGCACACCCCACAGGATAGCCCAAGGGACACGGTCGAAAGCCTTCTCCAAGTCCACAAAGCACATGTGGACAGGTTAGAACTTCCATGCACCCTCCAGGAGCATGTATTATGTATTCATTTGTTCATTCATTTATGCATTTATTTATTTTACTTGTTGCATCACACATAGAAAATAGTTTTTGGTATATTTTGAATGTCACCATGATCATGATTTAGAAAAGAATAAGTGTAACCTGCATGTTTTATCTTGACAGTAACAACCTCCAGAAAATTATTCAGAAATATTTCACAGAGATAATGGACCAAAATTACAGTGGTTGGGGGGGGTGCAGATCCTAATACAAACACAGCTGCAGGTCTAATAGCTTCCCAAACGTACTATTTCATTACTGTAGTCTTACATGTAGTTTAAGATATTGGAATACAATTAATCATTTTAAGTTTGTTTTCAGTAAAAAATGCTTAGGCAAAAATATTGTGGCAGAAAATGACTATTTATTATGTCTTGATATTAGTATTATGTGTTCATATGTTTATTTTGTGTCAAATAAACTGCATTTGTGGAGCTAAGGAAATGACATTATTATTATTATTATTATTATTATTATTATTATTATTATTATTATTATTATTATTATTGTTTGGGGGTGGCGTAGTGGTTAACACATCCGCCTCACAGTAAGAAGGCCTGGGTTCTTTTCCCAGGCTCAGATGTTTCTGTGTGGAGTTCGCATGTTCTCCCCATGATTGTGTGGGTTTCTTCCGGGTACTCTGGTTTCCTCCCACAGTCCAAAAACATGCACAGTAGGTTAATTGGCTGTTCCAAATCATCCTTAGATGTGAATGAGTGTTGGCCCTGAGATGGCCTTATGAGCTGTACAGGGTGTACCCAGAGTCAGCTGAGATGGGCACAAGCCTTCACACGCCCCTAATTAGGATTAGGATTGGGACGATGTTTGTATTGTTTGTTCAGAACAGAAACTGGATGTTTTTGCTTTAAAATTTTCACTGACAATTTCATTTTCTTCAGATTTGTTTCCATGTTGCTGAACAGTTAAAATGCAGTGAATGCAGCATTGAGGCACAGCAGAGATGAGGTCTATAAGAACAGAGTGCAGTTTGTGATGGAGACAGGGAGAGGTGGGGGATGGATCAATAAAGCACACAAGGGTCTCTTCATCTTACCTCCCTATCTCAGACTCAATCGGTTCTGTCTCAACTTCAAGGATCTTAAAAAAGATTTCCATGGATCCATCTCAGCTATTGCACTATCAAGTAGTTCTGTTGGTCCAAATTTTAAGATTTGTTTAAATCTTTGTTTAAAATCACTATTTGTCTATGGCTTGAACAGTGGTGTTTAATAAAAAAAAATCCATTTTAATGATATGATCATCCACAATAAGTGGATTTTAATGTCTTCTCCCCCACCCCCCCAAAAAAACATGAAAAAAGAAAACAAGGAAAAGAGAAAAAAAAAATTCTCAGAAGGCGTGTTGAGTAGGTCTATACTTAAATATTCTAACAAATTACAAAATCATGCCATGTTATAATTTTGCCCTACACCCTTTTATTATCAAGACTGTGGCTGGATCCAGGATTAAGGAGCAAATAATTCAAATCATTCATTAGTCAGGCATGCATGAACACCAAAATATTCATACATTCTGTTAATCCAATATTTTAATAAGACAAAAAGAAAATAAAACATGTTGCTTGTATTAAATACATTTAAAAAAGTTTACAGTGTACACAGTGTATGCAAACCACATGATTAGAATTGGAATGCTGGTATAAAGTAAAAGACATTACCTCTCTGTCTGATGCTGCAGCTCTGTAGACGATGCCGAAGTTTGATCATCTTTCTGCATTGCGCCGACACATCATGTGTGGGATCTTCTCCCAGCAGTGTGGCAGAATTACTGTCCAGAGTCAGGTTTTGAAAGATGGCTGGCGGTGCAGGTGGGTGTTTGTTTGGGATTAGGGAGGGGGAAGCTCTACATAGGGGGACTGATCGTGATGAATTTCCTCACCTCCTGGAAGCGTTGGTGAGGAAACCTGTGCTTAGTCAGGCAAAAAGCTCTGACAGTGTTCACTAATAAGCAACTGGACAACTTCAGAGGAAGGATACCACAAGGAGTACCATTCATGTTCACGCTGAATACTTTCAACCATAAATAGTGAGGTTACGTCAGAACCACAATCATGATATTTACACGGTTTACTGGCTCTGACACACCAACAAATAACTTATGCACCTATTGATGGCTACTTACTGCTTGTAAAATATATCTGGTTCAGCCACTTGGAAAACATTAGACTTAATAAGGCTAGGTCACTATAATAATAAGGCACATTGGCATAGTGGTTAGCAAGTGCACCTCACAGCAAGGTCCCAGCCCGGGCAAAAGCATTTGTGTGGGTTTGCATGTTCTCCATGCGCTTGTGTGGGTTCCACCAGGTACTCTAGTTCGCCTCTGACAGCACAAAAACATGTACATTGGGTTGATTCAATACATTATTTTTTTAGCAGCTTAGTCCTAATTAGCTTAGTCCTAATTAGAGTCGTTGCCCATCCTTGGACACTGTCGCCCATACTTTTAGCCTGTTCCAAAATGCCAGTAGCTGTGAGTGTGTTAATGGCTATGTGTGTGTTGGTTCTATCACTGACTGGCAAGCTGTTCAAGGCGTATCCATCCTCCTCATGACCTTAAGAGGAATAAACTACAAATTTTTTCGCCAAACATCTGCAAACCAATCACAAATTACTCGCAAGTCAGTTGCCAAAATTGTCGTGTGACTTTCTTATGACTATCACATCATATACGTATTTTAGTCACAAAATGTTTGCTTGAAAAAAAAAATGATAAAAAATTTGAAAAAAAAAATCTAGTTGCATCAGTCAACTTTCTTGTCGCCCTTCTAGTGAGATTACCCCTATATTTCATGTGTGCAAATGATAATCTGATTATCTTAAACCTTTTATAAAATTAACCTTCAAAATTCGGTAGTTTTTTCAAGTCACCCAACATATAATACACATGAATGGGACAATCTGATTGGTCTGATATTTAGAGATTTAAAAAAATAAACTTGAGTGGATAAAGCTTCAGTGAAAATGACAAAAATTCATGTTTTGTCATGGTAATGTGGAGCAGGTGGTGTCATCTTTTTCACACTTTAAAATGAATAAAAAAATCATAAAAATTTGAATGAGCGTAAACACATTAAATAAACTGTCCAGTTTCACACTGCCTGATTCAAACAAAACAAATTTCCTATGCTGATATCTGCTCATCATTAAAACATAATGTGTGTGTGTGTGTGTGTGTATACATATATACACATACATGCACACACACAACTATAAAATGAATGCATGGATGCATTCTTACTGCTTAAAATCCAGGTAAAGACTAGGTACATTTATATAGAAATAAAGGTTTTTTCCTCAGCCATTTTGTGAAACTTGCAACTTGACACAAGCAGGTGAAGTAGTTGTGTGGGAGGTTGTGGCTCTTTTTCAAGGCACCAGGCTCTTTTTTTGTAGGCTGTTAACTCAAATGCACTTTCAGCATGACCGTTAAAGTAGCAATTCATCCTCTTCCTGCAGCAGTGTACACATTCCTGCTGAAAGACCTCCACATGCATATTGATACACTGTCAACACACAGTACAGCTGCAGCTCATCACAAGGCCTCAGTGATCCATCAGTTCACCCAAACATGGTACATGACCTCACTATCTACAAGGCTGTGTTTGTACAGGTCTGATGTGTGGATGATGTGTAGTGTTTACATGATACACAAGTATCTGGAGATGTACTTGAATCCTCCTGTAATCTTTTTTTGTTTTTACAGTTGAGTTTAACTTTATAATAAATGGATCAGGCTACAGTGCATGTTTTTGGGTTTTTACATCTCAGCACATTTTATTCACAACTTTGATCAATTACAAGCACTAATTTCAACAAATAAGATAATCAATAAAATTTACTAGAAGTGATCCTTAAATACCCTGTCTTAAAGCCAAGACCTTCAGAAAGTGTAACATATGAGTTATCAGTATTACAACAAACATTACACAGATAGATCACAAACAAATGTAATAATATTTTGCATTATCCCACCGTGGGAATTATACCTTCATGCTCCATCGTTAAAATTTCGAATGAAGTCTGTAAACCTGTTGCAGTTCTTCCCTGTACAATGTAAAACAGTGCCCTCATGTGAACAACCACAATATAAACTACTGTAAGATCAACTACTACAACATGAGATTTTCATTTCCAGTTAAGATGAATCGCATATGAAACTGACCTACATTTTCTGCATTATTGGTGTGTCTATTATACAGATATGACTATATTATATAATGTTAGTAAGAACCTGTCTAATCATCTACCCTAATGAGATAAGATTATAGCAGCAGTTGTTTGGAAACACCTGCTTAAATACTAGTTTAATTTTTATGATCGTTTGACCTATAGACTTTTACTTAGAGCAGAATTTATTTTAAATTTCTTTAAATTATAATTCACCTTAAATTAACGATTTGGCTGCCCCAGAACAAAAAAGAACATTTAGAAATAGAAGCCGAAAAGTCCTCATCGTGTGGGAATGTGAAGAGTATGTCAAGCTGAGACCTAGGCTGCAAAGAATCTAAAAAAATAATTATAAAAAATTGAACAGGGGTATAATTTATTTAACAAGTAATCTCCATACAATTTTAATCAGCTGTGATAGTGTAGCTGGTATAGTTTTCACTTCTGTCAGTTTGTGCATTTGTATTTTTTTAAATTATATTTTTGTGACTACTAAACTGTGTGGCATATCACGGTCAAATTTTCAGGTCAGCAACTCGAGACCAAAAGCTGAAATGAGTTTAAGTAAAGGTCATTGTAGGTCAAGTTTAGAATCAGCAAAATGGCCACCAATTGTTGATAAAGACTAGACAGTAGCTGGTGTGATTCCCCCGTCAGGAGACTCTAGTTAATAATTTTGTTGACTTTGTTTTTTTGTAAAATGTGCAAAAAAAATTAAGAGGACCTTTCTGAGTATGTGTGCCCAAACATTTGACTAGGGCTTTAAATGCATTAATAAAGTTCAGTTACAGTTGTGGCACTGCTAACATGTATACACATATAGGGAAAACAAAGTGCTTCATTGGGTACTTCTAACCTCTTAAGAATGTCAACCAATAGCTTAGTTAAATATGCAAACTTCTATCCCTTTTAAATCCTTTAACTTACTTTATTTACTTTCCTTTAACTTACTTTATGTCTCTATAAATAATTTGTACCTAAAGTTTAAGGACAGATTAAAGTTTGCTAACAATTCATAAGATTTTACATGATTTATTTCCAGTCTATTAAGTCGTAATTACACATTGACAACTGAACTTAGACTACTACAAATGCATTTCCATTTTATAAAGTTGGCATGTAATCCAACCATCATTTCAAGTACCGACAAATGAATTCAGAAACACGTGATCACCGGCTATCTGAATCTGACTATCGTTTAAGGCCTTAACGAGCAGCAGAAGTACCACTGACTGATACTGGGGATATGTCAGGGGAAAGATCTGTCTTATAGTCTCTGACAGGGGCTCCTTGATCAGACATTGATGAGAAAGAAAGATGATCATGTTCCATGATTGTAAGCTGGTCATCTGATTTCTGTTTCTTGAGATAGAAGGCCTTCCTTAGTTTCTTCAACTGCTGAAGCTCACACATTGTCTCCAAAACCACCAGCATGGCAATCAGGCCGAGCATCAGATAAACTAAAAAGGGAAAGACAGACATATACAAAAAACACTGGTCACATACTGGACAACTAAATACAAAAGTCTTTTTTTTTATAAGGGTCGGTGGATTTACTTTTAATTTTATCTCCACACTTACTAGTAATTCCCACTTTATAGAGCTGCCTGAACTTCTGGTTGTAGCCCTCTCCTGGCACATAGTCACCCAGGCCAATGGTGCTAAGTGAGATAAAGCAGAAGTAAAAGGACTCCAGGAAGTTCCAATCCTCTTCCATCACAGAGAAGATTATAGCAGGGATGAGGAAGAATAAGGAGAGTGTGATGATGGCTAACACAAATGCATGACCACCTGTCACCACAGATTTGGACAGACCCCAGCGGCGCTGTATGAAGGCCACAGGCCACCGAGTGCTGAACACCATGACCCTTTGCACCACTGCTGTCAGGAACAGGAGGGTAAAAGGGATCCCAATCACAGAGTAGAAGATGCAAAAGGCCTTTCCCTCATCTGACAGGGGCACAGTGTGGCCATACCCTAAAAACAAATAACCACAGAATGTGACATACACATTTTCATGCATAGGAAACCTACACATAGTATTATACATAGTATGAATGAACATCAAACCATATGGAATGGTTTATCGAGTGAAAAAAATACAGTACACTTACACAACAAAAAATGAAGATAAATCAGAAACCAAGTACTATTCAAGTATTTATTTAATGTATATTTAAATCATATTAATGAGAATAAGTAAACAAACAACAATATATTGTTATAACAAAAATAACAGTCTCTTTGTTAAGAAAAAAAGTAAGTATGTTGTGAGGCCACCTTTTACTTTGATTACAGCATTTAACCATTCAGGCATAGTGTTCACATATTTTTGAATTGTTTCACTCACTAAACCATTTCATATGGTTAGAAGTTCATTCAATTTATACAAAAGTAAAAAATAAAAATAAAATTTGCAACACTTTCCAATATTTTCAGTGTTTTTGTTTATTAGCAATACTATTATACTATTACCTCAAAATACTGGTCGGTATGATTTTTCTCATTGCTTACAATAGCATTGTTTAATACATTTTCACCCAAAATATAATATAAATTATTTTATATTTATATATATATATATATAATATGTACAAATATTTTAATGAAACAGCTTTATTAAGTTGACAATTATTTTGTACAACATAATTAGTGTAATTGAAACAGTTTTTTTCAATGTTTCTACTTGAAAATTGTAATTGTTCTAATTTTTTAAGGGCTCCAGGCTACTCTTTTGCTGTGGAAAATGTATGAACTACACATATTGTTAGAATAGCTATGATTTCATACCTGTGCAAATACCTTCTGTACATTTGGAAAATTGAAGATGATATGCACCGAATGGCAAATCAGAGCTTAAATATCCCTGCTTGATATTCACCATCAGCCTGTAATATTTAGTAATTTCTATTATTATATATAAAACTATTCTAGGGTACATGTTATTGTTCCGAAGAAAACAGATGTTAAAATTTGTGGATATACAATGTTTCTTAAAACATTTGCTGTTATCAGCATTATTAAGACTAGCTGTATCTATGACCTTCAGCACTCCACAATATTTTAATTTCATAATAAATCACACTGTATGACATGCATCTAAAAAACTTGTGAACGACTGGTGTGAGGTAGACTGATTAATGATGACACCTATTAAAACATAGGCTATGACAAGTATGTATGAAAGAACAAAGTGCCATCAACATGCACTAGTGCTAAGTGTCAATAAGAAAAGAAAGGAAAGAACTAGAAGGCACGTCATATAAATAAGACCTCTGCTGCACAATTTTGGGTTTTTTTTTTTCATGCATGTATATTGAGTGCTCTCTTTGGTCACAGTACCTCTCAGTACTGTGAACCTTTTTCACAGTAGGACGTAGGACCACCATTTAGGATCCACAGCCAAAGTAATCACAATGATAGTTTTACCTTGGTTACTTTTATCTGGGACAGCACAAAATCATACAGTACACACCAGACTTAGATAAGTGAGCTCACTCTGACCTCACTAATCAGCCTCAGCCTGACTGAGATAATCATGCTTCTATCCAGTCAACACATTTGTTGTTACACTTTATTTACACAGGATACAATCTCTATTAAACAATGTTTGTATAATAAAATCTTAAACTTTAAGAAGATAAACAAATTACACAAGCATTCAATATTGCTTAGCAGTTAGCTTCGGCAAAACTGTGTGATCGTAATATCTCATGAACATTCATTTATTCATTCATTAGTTCTCCATACTTTTTATTTCCACAGTGGATTACAACTGAGCTTGAGCCAATCCTAGCAAGGCCTGTATAGGTTGCCAATCTACAACAGGGCTAACACGCAGAAGCAGACAAGCATTTCACTCTCACATTCATACCTATGGCCAATTAAGAACAGCCAACTGACCTAATCTGCATGTCTTGGACTACGGGAGAAAACTAGAGTACACAGATGAAACTCAGAACACACAGGTATAGCCCAAATAAAAGCATAGTGAAAGAATCACTCTAGCAGGTTCTAACACTTTTTTTGTTAGCGAAGTCAGTGTAAATCATTCATTCATTTTCTAAACAGCTTTATTACTAATTAGGGTCGCGGGGAGGCTAGCGCCCATCTCAGCCGACTCTGGGCGAGGGCAGAGTACACCCTCGACAGCTCGCCAGGCCATCGCAGGCCAGAAACACACTGACAGCTATGCAGCCTACTCTTAACGAAAATCAGCAATGGTTCTTTTACATGCCTCTCACAACAGACAGTGAAAGACATGGCTGGTTTACAACCCAGAAATAAGTAATATAGATCTAGCCATCTAGAGGACTTAACACTTTCCAAGTATGTCAGAAACGACAAATACAGAGACAGACGTAAAATCAAGAACTTAATTTGAACATGCTCAGTCATGGTTGAAACTTAAATATGTATAGCTTAAAACTACTAAAACTTCAGTACTATCTGGTATGTGAATACTCAGAGGTGCTTTCTCTTTTCTCCTTCACTGAGAACACTTAAGTGCTACATCCACAAAGTCACAAGTCATCTGGTAGAAGAAGTCACAGTATACTGTTCATATTCCTTAGACTCTGTAACAGCATCTCCCCCAGGCAGCCTTAATACCCTGCTGCCATCTATACACCTGATCTTCAATAAACTAACCACATCACTCACATACCTTTCAGCCATTTTCATTTGCACTTACACAATACCTATTATTGTACTGCCTGCTGTTCTTTACTTAAATACAACATGACATGATAGATAACTCAGAGACATGTAGAGCCTGATAGTTCCAGACTACAACAAGCATTACAGTTTACATACTTAATTTGGCCCGCTATTACATTTAAAAAGAGCTCTTCTTCAATTCTTCAATAAAAGCAAAGGTCACAAATATCAAGAATTTTAGATTCTTTAAAGGTCTATGGGCTGATACAGAGGTCATTATGTTTCAGTGGATAAAAGTTTTTTTTGTTGGCAGAATTGTTGGCAGAATTTAGACAGTTATTTTTACTTATAATATATGAGTAGCTTGTTATACATTTTGTTTATGATATTAAATATCTGCTCAATGCTGTCTTTTTGCGGATTTGTTTTATGCACACAAAATACCATTGTTTTTGTACAGCATATAATTCAGAAATTTTTAAATGTATCCTTTCAGTTAGAATTTTTCCTATTCAAATTCTGTTCAAAATATTCTGAGAATAGAATCAACCTGAAATCGTGAAGCCAGCACCACAAATCAAAGCACCCAAATCACCAAGGACCCCCCCTCCCCATGAATAAATCAATAAGCGAGTACATAAATAAATAGCATCACCCTTCTACACTGTTATGACAAAGCTGTATATCTGAGGTTTGCGCAGATTCAGCATTAATACATTACGCCAGCTTGTTTATCTTTTTATACAATGCTATACTATACTCTATTTTGTAGTTATTCCCTTTCGTTAGTGCCCCTTGTCCCTTGATTTATATACAATTGGCATGCATTTACATTTAATGTTGTGTAATGTGCCTTACATGGATATATGTTGCAATATGTCTGTGACACATCATGTCTTCCACTGCATGCATATACATGGAGGTCTTGAAATTAATTACTTCAAAAACCTACCAAGGGCTAGTTTACTTAGTCCAGGCTTTAGGACTAACGTTTTTTTATGTGGTGTACATTAAAACCCAAAAACAAGGTTGCTGCCAGTATGCCGTGTATATGCCTGCCTTGCTCTGATTCCGATGCCGGTTTAAGTTACTTAAGCCCAGGAAACACAACACCAGGTTTTCCTTCACTCAACCTTCAGCACACCTGCAGTGCTGCTGCATTGCCACTAAAAGTCCTTCTGTGCTAATCCTGGAGCATCCACATGCCCCTGTGTACTAGTCCCCTTGCACTGAGCAGAGTGTCCCAAGATCTGCTCTTGGAAAGTTACCTTCCTGAAAACTTTGACTCCAACCTTAGTCATGTACACCTGCCCATCTGAGAATTGCCTTAAGAAGTTCTCGATCAGCTAAAAGCGGCGTGTTGGATTTTGCTTGAAGATATAATTTCACTGTACATGCGTGGGATTCCTCCTACGGTGCTACAGTTTTCTCCCAAAGATTTGCACGTTATGCTAACTGATTGTTCTAAACTGACCCTAAGTGAAAAATGTTTGACCTGTAAAAAGGTAATGCGAAATTACCTTTTAAATTAATTGTTCAAGCAAGCAAAGAAAACTAGTGACATTGACACAGAGATAGTGTTGGGACCAACTTCCGGATTCTTCCCACCATCATAATAGATATGAAGATATTTAAAAGTTCTCAAAGAGGCCGCTAATTTCGAGCATGATGGCGTTTTTTTTTCATCAAAAACCAATGGAAAATGACGATGCACTATCTCGCGGCTATATCGCTTACATGTGGGCCAGCTTTAAGCGTGAGTGTGAATGGTTGTGTATGTGTCGCCCTGTAATGGTCTGGCAGGCTGTTCGGGGTGTACCCTGCCTTCACCCAGCGACAGCTGAGACAGGCTCCAGCCTACCTGTGACCCTAAAAAGCTTAACTGGTTAAGAAAATAATAAAAACCTGCAGGAAGGTAGTTTTCCAGGAGCAGGGATGGAGACCCCTGCACTATACAGACTCACTAGATCAGTGGTGCCCAGTCCTGTTCCTGGTGATCAACCTTCCTAAAGATTTTATCTTTAGGGAGGAAGGTAGATCACCAGGAACAGGATGGGGCACCCCTGGCCTACATAGATAGATAACAGGTGCTTTTATTATTATTATTATTATTATTATTATTATTATTATTATTATTATTATTATTATTACTAACATAATATAACGAAGACAACAACAGCAAAAACCACTACTGCTGATTATTGCGTCCTACT
>JBCNYG010000019.1:28007227-28022250 GCA_039654305.1 Porochilus rendahli
TTGGTACATTCACTATGTGTGTGTGTGTGTGAGAGAGAGAGAGAGAGAGTGAGAGAGAGAGAGAGAGAAAGAGAACCCAACCAACATTAGTATATTTTTATACTAAAAAGAATTTACAATTGGAATATCAAATCAAAACATATGTGTTATCCATCTTGACGTTTCCTAGCATCTGATTTTAGGTTACTTTATTTAGTAGTTACAAATATAATTATTACCTGTCAAAATAGTCTTCTTTATAGTCAAAAAAATACAATAATTTATTATCAGTTCTTAACATTTATGAGAGAATCAAACTTTGTTTAATCAATTGAGACATTAATATGTAATCATAAGCATTGATGCATATCTCCTCTGAAGGATGGACTGACAAGCTGCCCAGGGTGTACTCTGCCCTCGCTCAGAGTTGGCTGAGATGGGCGCCAGCCTCCCCGCGACCCTAATTAGGAATAAGAGTTTCAGAAAATGAATCAATTTTATGTTGATTAAAAATATGCTAATAACTTTTGCTACTTATATTTATTTATTTATTTATTTATTTTTATAGTATTTGTGTGCTTCATAAGGGGTAATTGCCTTTTTTCTGGTCTGCTTTTTCTCATGATCTAGTTTTTCTCCGAATCTAATATGCTCACTTTGATCTCATGAAGAGTTTACAAATCAACAGATGAGTCATGTACCGAAAAGAAGTACTGAAATATAAGGCCGGAAATACCACATGTCAAAACACGGAACTTGCTATAACCCCCAGTGGTTGATGTGCAAAAAATAATGCATAAATGTCATGTGTGTGTGCCTCCTGCTGTAAACATTAATAGGTCTACCTATGAGGAAGTCAAACAGAAGTTGGTAGTAAGTACTTAGGAATTAGGAAGCAGGCAATAATGGTAAACCACAAATTAATAACAGTGTAATGTTAGGTTAGTTTTATCTTGAAGAAGCAAGGTGCTAGAATAAAAAAAAGAAAAAAAGTGGTTATTTTTGTTTTTTTTTATTTTGGATTACCAATGCATACCCAAACTTATGATTTAATTCAGTTTTCAGAATTAAAGCTTATCAAAGGTATAAATTTAAGCCTATGAGGTGGTTTATCAACTTGAAAAATAATCTGATAATAATAATAATAATAATAGTAGTAGTAGTAGTAGTAGTAGTAATAATAATAATAATAATAATAATAATAATAATAATAATAATAATTGTGATAGTAGTAATAATAATAATAAAAGTGCAAGTGCAACCAAATATTTAAGTGCAAGCTCTGCCAGCTGTCATGTCTGTGGTTAGAAAAAGCTAACTGAGAGCAGGTGGGTAAAGGAGAAATGGTGAAAAGAGATGTGACTGATAGACCTACCCATATGTTAGGCAAAAAGGCAAAAAACAAAACTCGCAAATGATCACAAGGACCATCAAAAAGCTATATAAAACACAGGATTGGTGATGCACTGTTCAACTGTTTAAAATCCTTTCCAATAAGCGCACAATTAAAATGATATGTCTGATATATGCAGAATAAACAAACCAGAGCTGTTCTGAAAACAAGTGCTGTGAACTAATAAAACAAAATCACCAAATGTATACTTAGAGGAGCAAAATAATTCTTAGCCATATTTATAATAATATTAAGGAGAAGAAGAAGGAGGAGGAGGAGGAGAAGATGGAGAAGAACTCATTCAGTCTAGAACCCAAAAATGGCAACAAAACAATTATCCAACTTCCTAGTTCTGGGTTAAGTTCACTTCCATCAACCATAAAATCCACTTTCTTTTCATTCTTGTAGAGTTTGGCTGGTATAGCATTTTCGTTTTCTTCATGTTGATCTTCAGGTCGAACTTCTTTTATGCATCAGAAAAGGCAATCATAATTCGCTGCATTTCTTCTTGCAGGTGGGCAAGTAATGCACCGTCATCTGCGCACAGCAGTTCCCTTATCAGTATGAGGGTACTCTTGGTCCTAGATGAAATGTGCCACACTAAAGAGGTCAGCATACTCTCTTGACTGTATATAGATGCCTTCCTCCATGCCCCGAAAGTCCTCTTCAGTCATTGCCGACTGGAAGATAAAAAAAGAGTGTGGGGATCAACAGACAATCTTCATCGACACTGTTGGTAACCCAAAAAACTTCTGACATTTCCCCTCCATTACTAACGTTAGCCATCATTTCTGTGCGAAGAGATTCAATCATGGTTGTCAACGTCTCTGGGCATCATTATTTCCTCAGTAGCTTCCACAGTCCTGTCCTCCCTACTGTATCAAAAGCCTTTTTAAAGTCTACAAATACCATGTACATTGGTTGGTCCAGTTCTACTCACTTTTCTTGTAACTGCGTGAGACTGAAGATCATGTTAGTGGTCCTCCTGTTTGATTGGAATCCAGGATGTGTCTCTGGAACCACCTCTCTTGTGATGTGATTTGGCAATGGCCTTGACTGCTATTGACGGGAGAGAGATTCCTCTGTAGTTCCGACAATCTGTTCTATCACCCTTCTTGTAGATGGTAAAGATGCTGGCATCCTTCCATGCTTGTGGAACTGAACCCTCTTCCCAGGCCTTGATGATCAGTTTGTGCAGCCTATCAAGAAAATTGGCCCCTCCGTGCTGACTTCAGCTGTAAAGGTCCTTTTTTCTGAGGTCCCCATATCAAAATATTCACCATAGTCTGATTGGTGGTTCCAAATCGCCCCTAGGTGTGAGTGTGAATGGTTGTATGTATGTTGGCCCTGCAATGGCCTGGTGAGCTGTTTAGGGTGCTTCAGGGTCCCCGCAACCCGAATTAGGATTGAGCGGCTTAGAAAATGAATGAATGATGCATTTTTTTAGACACCAGCTATTTTTAAACAAACACATTATCCAACACCAGAGGGCGCTGTATGTTCAAGTAAAGTAAAGTGTGAAGCTCTAATAGGGACTGTATATAATTAACACAGTTTATAACTACAATTATTATTAAAATGGACACTTTATAGCATGGCATCATCTTCCGCTTATCCAGGGCCGGGTTGCAGAATTGGTACTTTATTTAAAATAATTTTTTGTTTCCAGAAGTCAATATCCTGCTGAAAAATCCAGATTAGTCTAACCAGACATTAGATGCCAACACCCCAGTTAAGACAGTCAAAGACCATTTTTTCCAGCTGCTTAGTTACTTTCATAAATCATTATCACCGTTTGTGAGCTTCTATTAGCTTTACTGTCTTTTTATTTTCATATAAACAACTTGTCTTCAGTGTGACTATTAGTAGTGTTAATTTTGAAACAGTCTCCTTTTTTCCTCACTACTTCATCATCTACCAATTTTACCAGTCTGGTTTACCAGCTTTGGCAGCTGGTCATTATTAAAAGCAGGCTGGACTTTTCCACAAGGAAGTTTCCTTGTAGTCAAAAATGTGTGCTGTCACATATTATTTCCTTCTATTTATTTTCCTTGGGCTGAATAATAATGTATTATTTAGCATATATTTTTAATGGCTATAAATATCATGTTCATAGATAGGGTCTTTTTTTGACACAGTATTTATGAATTATTTATGGTTTTGTGAACAATTTTGAGCTTCATTCCTAGATGTAATTAAATCTGTCACCTGCGAAATGAAAATATCTTTCATGCTCTTTGTCTGCCTGTAAAATATCAACATTAACACCTAGTGATGGCATCATGGACAATGCAGTTACACATAATACTGAGAAAAAGCTCTTCCAGTCCTGTACTGGCTGCACTTTAAATCTCGATACTGTGCATTATTGCTTGTATCATAGTCTGCCAGTACTCCCGATTATGTGATGTAAGAATTTCCAAAACTCCAAACAGGCTCAGGTTTTGGCCTTGTCTGAGTTTGTTCGAAAACTAGATCTAGCATGAATGTTTATTTATGATGCATTGGTTGAGGTTGATTTATTAAACTAAACAATGAGGGGAAATGTTTAAAAGTGTGTTAAAAAGATGGACGAATCTGACTAAATCAGGACAAATAAACATGTACTATTTAACTTAACACTGCTGTTGGGCTGAGAATCCTTCAGAAGTCCTTATTTGTTCTTGTTTCAGGAATTTGTTTATAATATGTATAAAAACACATCATTTCATTGCAGTTTTTTTTTACCTTTTTTTTTAAGAGGTTTTTGTCTTAAGAAAGGAGATTCTTTGCTTTTTTCATACATCCCTATTTTCTCAAATCCATCAGTCTATACATAGTGCACATATACCCACACATAGCAAAACCCAGCAGTCCATCCACATAGATCATCCGCTACAAAATAAGTAAAATTATAGGATACCCATGGTTAGGAAAGGTTACATATGATTACTATGTCCAGTAAATTTAGAAACTCATTTATTCATTTTTTATACAGTCTATGCATTGCAAGTCATGGGTGCGCTGGAGCCACTCTCAGCAGCTGAGACTGGGTAAGAGATGTGGTATACCCTGACCAGGTTTATTATGGGCTTAACAGAGAGAGAGAGAGAGAGAGAGAGAGAGAGAGAGAGTGAGAGAGAGAGAGAGAGAGAGATATTCCCACTTGCACACAGCAGTGTAGTGTTATAGGCAATTTCACTTTACTTACACTAAATCCCTTTCTTTACACAAATAAAGACCACTTCCCAAGCTATAGAGTCTCTCTTGATTATAAACATTATAATCCAGGGTTTTCAAAATTGTGTTAAGGAGTAAGTATTGCTGAGCAGTAAAACTTAATGTTATTCAGTAATTGATCATGGTGGGGGGTTTTGAGTTTGTTTGTTTTGTATTGTTTTTAAAGTTCACACTCTTAATATTTAAATGCCCAGCACATCCCCAGTGCAGCTAAGTGGGTTTTCAAAGGCCAGCTATGTTTCTCACTGTCTATAGTAGGCTGCATAGCCGTCAGCGTGTTTCTGCCTTGCGATGGCCTGGCGAGCTGTCCAGGGTGTACCCCGCCCTCGCCCAGAGTCGGCTGAGATGGGTGCCAGCCTCCCCGCGACCCTAATTAGGATGAACCGGTTCAAAAAAGAGAATGAATGAATGAATGTCCAGCATAGTTGCATAAGGATGGTGATACCAGTGGATGGGCCTTTTCAGATAAAATAGAAATCACCACTGAACGTAGGGATTGTTTATTTATCATAGGAGTAGATAGCGCAGAAATAAAAATTTCATTAAACAATAGGCATCCATTCATTCATACATCTTCTCAGTCAGGGTCATGGGGAAACTGAAGCCAAGCCCAGATCATTTTCAGGTACAGGTACACTCCCTTCATCACAGTGAGCAATTAGACAATTAAGGAGAACAAAGCCTAACCTCAGGAAGCAGAAATAAATGAATGAGTTTGTGTGTATTCCAGTAATGTTTCATAAGTTAAAGATATCTTACCAGAATATATCTGTGTTTAATTGCTCCTCTAAACAACTCCATAAAAACGTTAGGGTTACTTTCAGGGTCCCTCAGCTCTCCACACTTCATTTGTTTCTTTGCTACTGGCATGACACAGTGACAGAAGAAAATCCAGGTAGCTATCAGGGATTACATGTCCTTCTTGCAGAGAACAGGCATCCAATTTGATTTTCATCTCATTTGACATATTGTCATGGCACATATTTTAGTGTCTTTCTAGAGCATTGTTGTAACTTTTGTGTAATTGACCAAATCTGTCTAGCAAAGTTTATCTGGAAGTGACAAAATAGGGTAAACTTATGACAAATGGTTCAACTATAATACTTGCACATTTTAACACTGTACATTGATCTTGTGACACTTGATCAGGGTTTGTCTATATCTGTTGCACATGCGACAACTACCCAAGCCAGTCTGATGATGTGTTAGGGTTCGTGTTTTGGCAAAAATCAAACACCAAGTTGTGTGCTTTCAGCTGCTTTTTCAATGCATGTCATTGATTGGGACCTAAGACAACAAACACATACCAGTGCATATGTTTCAGGTTAAGTATAAGTGCATTTTCCTGGCTTAAAACAGCTCTCAGAACAAGCCAGTTTTTTCTTGGGGAGTTTCTGGTCCTGGCCAAAGAAGAGAAAGAGAAGGAGAGCTCCCAGATGGTGTTGGCTTCACTGTATCTGCTGGACGGAAGCAGATGGAAAACCCATTCCTGCCAACACGGCTACCCCACCGGGGTGTTTAAGCAAGGCTAGGTAATGCGAAGACGACAGAAGAATGCAATGCTGTAAACTCAACTGAGAAATAAACTATGTGTTACTTTTGTTGATTTATTTCCTCTTCTGCCTTTTTCAGGACTGCCATATGACTGCCAATTAAATGTTTAGAATAGGTGAACATTCACACAGCAAATTCCCTGGTGCTGATTTAAGCCATAAAGCATTCATTTGTGTTCAGCTGTTAATTCAATTAGCCCTCAGTGTTAACACAGATTATTGTGCACACAGAAGAACTATTAAGAGGAAGTAAAGGACAATGCAAGCAGTGTCAACATATTTCATATTTAAATCTATGGCAAAGTACACCATTTATTTTAAAACATTTTTTCCAGTAACATGTAAAGACATGTAAAGAAGTCGATAAACAATTAATTTTTTAATCAATGCACTATTCTCAAATAACTAATCTGTTAAAACAGTTCCACACACTTAAAGAGATCTGAAGCCAGGTTATGGATTATTTCCGTATTCCATCTGCCAGTGTCCTTCAGCACATTTCAACTTGCTTTAAGAGTACAGCCAAAACAAAAGATGCAAGCAAGTTCATGCTTATAAATGTTTGTAACTACAAGAAATATTACAACTTCTTCATCTACTTTTTGTGTCAATGAAAACTTCACCTAAATAGTAAACTTTTCATTAATGAGGTTAAATTAGGGTTGGGTTTAGATGTAGGCTTTAATATATACAGTAATGTCTGGTTCTACTCACTAAGAACAGCTCTACCATTGATCAATCAGATGACTTCAAATACCTTGATGGCTACATCAACACCACTTATGGCCACATTGGTCGAGATTGCGAATCTTCTCATGCCATTGCCAAGGTGTGGAAGGCTCAGACACCAAACTTAGTGTTTAAGTCATGTGTTGAGGCAATGCTCCACTATGGGTCTGACTCATGGACCCTGACCAAATATCTCAGCAAGAAACTGGACTTAAAGTACATTTGCCTCTTAATGTACTTAATGTATTAATGAAACCATAAATGTTTTCTCACATCACCAGTAGTTCTGCAATGCCCTATCAAAGAATTTGGCATTGTCTGCAACTGATGACTTACCTTTGCTGGTCATGTGACGTATTAAGGTGAGATGGCTGTGAAGGTCTTGCTCTGAGAGCCAGACATTAAGAGGAGGTACAGTCAACCAACCCTGACCCACATGGTATTAATTGAGGAGGGCATTGGATTACAGAACGAAGACCTCCTGTCTGCCATGCTTAACAGGGCTGTCTGATTTAGCATTTGGAAATTAAATTAAATGTTCTTTTTGTCTAGTTCTCTAGCTTGAACAACTAAGGAATGTGGATTTTAAAGATTGTAGGATTTGGTGATGGATTTATGAATCATAAAGACAGGGAAATGGTTTTTAATCACACAACAGACAGCAACTTATAAGATACAGTGTCATTAAAAAGTAAATTAATTAATAATTAATTATTTATTTAATTAATTAATTTAACCTTAAACTAATTTTATACTATAGTATTGTTATCTCACCTTTAATTTTATGTGAAATACTTAATAGTATTATAGAAATAATCTGTCAAACACCACCTCTTATTAAATATTCATTTAGTTTATGTGTGTTTGTGTGTGAACATTGCTTCCCTCTTCCATGGGATAATTAGATCTATTCTTTTTGATTTTGAAAACGAGCAAGTATTTGCTTTTGTATTTCAGGCATCCGCCAATGGTAACTGACCTCATTTATTTTATTCACCACCATAGATTTTTACTCACATTTGGGTGCTAATTCTGTATTCTTCAAGTGTGCAGTAAATTCAGTCATCTCACAGATTCTTGTGTAGCATGTGCATGCTTCTTTGGTAATGTGAAATCGAAAATATTTTGTCAGACTGTCTAAATTTGAAATTATTTTCAGCACTACATTATGTTTTTGTATGCTCATGACGGTTCCTGCCATCTTATGGGGAGGTCAGAAAATAAAAGAAACTTTGTTTCCATATGTTTTAAAGTTTCCATATATGGCACATGGATGTGAATAAAGGTGGGTTTTGAACAGACACTAACCAGAAATTCGCTGAGGTTTTGCTGCATCGAGCTATCAGATAGTGGGCGCATGCTTTCAAAACAAACACAGCAAAAGCCACACTAAGTGGATTTGCACCATAGTTTCAGCATGACTTACAGCTAATCCAGACAGCAGAATATTTTCTACTACAGTAATTACACTAGAGGTCAGTATATAGCATTAAGATTAAAGTTATACTGTTAATAATATGCAGGAAAAGGTTAATTTAAAGGTTTTCAGCCTTGATAGCATGTCAGAGCAGATGAGTAACACTTTAATTTTTAAATGGTCTGGTTTTTCCTTGTGTCCTAATTAGGTTTGCGCTCTTAAGTTGTTGACAGAATGTTTGTCTGTTTATCATCATGGTATATGGGAGGGGGTAGAGTCCAAAAATTCATCCATCCATTATCTATTATTGCATAGCCATCAAGAAAGAGGTCAGATTGCCCTTGAGAAGGTCACCAATCTAACAAGGGATATCTATTTTGATTCTCATTTGACCTAAAGTCATGGCACATATTTTAGTCTCTTTCTAACGCAGAAATGAACAACCATTTACACTCACACCACTGGGCAATTTAGAGTAAGTGGCTGATCTAATTTGCATGTCTTTGGATTGTAGAAGGAAACTGGAGCATCCAGAGGAAAACCACACAGCCAAGGGGAGAATATACAAATTCCACATTCCGCACAGCTTGTGGCCCTGATTGGCAGCGAGTTTTAAACCTAAAACCTTCTTGCTGTGAGGCTACAGTGCAACCACTTCACTATCATGCTGCCCCAACAAAAAAAATCAAAAAATTTAAATCAACCATTAAATGGAACACAAGAAAGTGATTTTTCTTGTTGATTTTTTCTGAAAAGCAGCATTGTGCATATCAAAGCAGTCTTGCTGTTTCTTGGATAAACAATAATGAATATAATCATAGTCAATCATTCCATCTCTCACTTGGCTTTTTTCACATATTCTTTTTCCATATCTAAAAGCTCCCTGGATCCAGTTCTGCAGTTTTCAAAAGTGGAATTAATGGCAATAATTAACTATGATTGCTCCTTCATTCTTTGCCTTTGGCAAGCAATTTAAAACACATAGACGTATCTCCGTTGATCATCAAAAGTGTCTGACATTTCTGGGTCAGTGAACTGTCTAAGTTTGGAAAGATGTGAAAATGCACAGATGTTGCCGTAATCATTCCAGACTGTATTACAAATATGCTGATAAGTCAGCAAATATGAGGAAATGATTAATCACATAATGACTATAGATTGGGTGATAACTATGACAATTACACCAACTGGGTAGTCCACTACTTCTGACTCTGTGAGTGATTAGGAGGTGGCCTGTTTATTTTGACTGTTGTGTTATCAGGATAAAAATAACACCCTTTACCTAAAATGAAGGAGTTTTGTGCTTGACCAGTCATGTGACAGCATACATGCCATACAGTAGGTATAGAATGAATCACTCCCTTCAAAATATTCACATTTTGTTGCTTCACGGCATGAAATGAAGACACATACGCAAAAATATATATATTTTTAGCTGTACTATTCTATTCCACTCAACAGGCAAGTGAAAGATATAATAGCAACAATTCAGGGAAAAAAAAGAAACTCTGCATACTTTGTACTCTGTGGAGCCACCTTTTGCTTTGGTTACAGCCATGAGTCCATTGGGATACTTTCTACCAACACACTTAGACTGAGCAAAATTTACCCCCTCTTATTTATAGAACCGTTCAAATGTATTCAGATTGGATGGTGATCATAGGTGGACTACTATCTTCAAGTCTGGGCTCTGACATTTACCTTTTGCTCCTTCAGCCATTGTATGAATAATGTCTGATAATTGTCATGTTGGAAGATAAACCTTCTACCCAGTAACAACTTTCTAGAATAGGGCAGCAGATTTTAAGGTATTTTCTTTTTATCTGAACGAGTGCTCTAATTCCTGGTAGGGATAAACACCGGTACAACAAAAATGAAACCACCTGCATGCTTTACTGTTTGTATGGTGTTCGTAAAACATTAGGCTGTATTGTCTTTATGCCCAATATAACTTTTGATATTGAGGCCAAATAGTTTGATTGTCATCTCATCTGATCCTAACACTTAAAAGAATCCTTGTGTGTTTAAGCAAAGTTTAATCAAGGCTTGCCATTTTACTTGTATCCTTCTCATACAACCAACAATTGTGGAGGATTCGTGTTATTGTTCTCACATACACATAAATCACCATTTTATACCAAAATTCCCCTTAGTGCTTTAAACTTGCCAAAGGCCTCTTGGTAACCTCTCAGTTCAGTTTCCTCCTTGCTCTTCCACCCATTTTGAGGCCTAGAAGGGTCGTAGTAGAACCTAACACTTTCCATTTCTTGATTATGGAATTTACTGTGCTCTCAGGGATGGATAAAGCCTGAAATTGATTGTTTTCTTTCACTTACATTTCCAAGCACTGGATTGCTCCAGAACTAGGTGTTTTTATGCTGAACTAATCAGAATGATTACAGTTGATCACTGTTGGAAGCCAGTTAGTTTGGTGTGCAATCAAGAAAGTGATTAGTTACACCTGATTGAGTTTACAATTTTTTTCAGTTTCCCGATGACCCTGACTGATTAATCTCAGGGACACTGTTTTATATATTTTACATCTCCTGAACTGTTGTTAGTGTAAATTTTACATTGATGCTATAAGCTGCATTGAGTAAATACAACTGTAAAATATTTTTATGTGACTTTTTTTTGTATTTTATTTTCATTCATTCATTTTCTCAACCGCTTCACCCTAATTAGGGTCACTGGGAGGCTAGTGCCCATCTCAGCTGACTCTGGGCGAGGGCAGAGTACACCCTGGAAAGCTTGCCAGGCCATCGCAGGACAGAAACACGCTGACAGTTATGCAGCCTACTCTTGACAAAAATCAGTAATGGTTCTTTTACATGCCTCTCACCACCGACAACGAGAGACATGGCGGGCCTTTGTTAACTCTGTTAGTTGCACTGGGGGGACAGCAGTGATAACCCGTTAATAGTGTGACTTGAAGCCCCGAACTTGGGATCAGTAATCCAGCACTTTATTAATGTTTTTTTATTTATTTAATAATTTATTTATTTCATTCATTTAGTCATTCATTCATTTATTGATTTTTTGGGGGGAAGATCTTTCCTATTCCACTGTAGGTATATGAACAAAAACAAGAATTGCTTGGAGATTACTGATCACCAAGCCTTCATGACACCTGGTTGGTATGTTGTTAAGATAGTTAGATGTTAGATTTTTCAGTAATTGATGTTGTTGTGTATAGAACTAGAACAAAAATTAATTTCAGTTGAAGTGAAGTCAGTACACTACAATGGGACATCCATGCATCCATGTTTTTTAAACTCCTTATTTTAAATATCATATACTGTTTTACAGTAACAGCATAGAACATTGGGACATGCAAACCTTAAACTGTACGTAATGTAACATGGAAAATCCATTTTCATGACCTCATATCCCCATTGTGCTATAGCATACGTCCATCTGGTGTTACTATACTGGTCTAAGGAGGCTCATTGAAATGGAAAACGTTTTCTTTTCCACTTGGCCTCCAAAGGCTTGTTCCACTGTTAGTAAATGACCTTTATACACAGTATGGCCCTATTTTTATGTATCTTTGAACAGAACATACCATGCAGTTATTTTTGGTCAGTAAGTTATTGAAAGTTTTTCTGATTCACATTTCTCAGTCTGATCACTTATACTTTCCTATCAGCAAAATGTAATAGCATAAAGAGTTCTGGTTTCTTTTTGACAGTTGGCATTTGAGAAGTGTGAAGGATTGTGCTGGACTGTGTACTGTGTAAGTAATGTGAATCTAATTTCTGATGTGGTTTGGAGGATCTGGCATTTACTGTTCCTTTCTACTATACTACAGCTTCCTGGTGCTGACATAAGAATTAACATCAGACTCAGGGCAGCTTAAGTGTTCTTGGCTTAAACAGTAGCACAGAGATATCAGGAACGCCTTGTTCCTCATGCTCTCATGCCTTCCATTTGTTCACATATCACAAGAATTGGGGAAACTTTTCCAAAACCAAAAGCCAAATGATTGAAATGTAATCCCCTTTTCTTTGAGTTCTTTCGGTGTCTAAGCAGAAAAAAAATCATTTACTGTTCCATAAAGCAGGATTACAGATAAGTACAAATTAAACTTCTTGCTTCTGTGTCAAGACAAGCTGTTTAGTTTGAGCTTGCAGTGGGCTTCCTACAATTTGAAAACCATTCCACAATATGAATACTCAATTTTAATATACTTTTTAAAATGTATTAACAAATGTTACTTTATATTGAAGAACATAAATAATAGAAAAGAAAATTAATAGTAACTATGGCCATGTGCAAAAGTTTGGACACCCTAACAATCTCTTTGGCAGATATTAAAGTTTGTACATGCTTTTTGTAGTCAACTAAGAGTCTTTCTATTTTTGTTATAGGAATTTTCAATCACCACATGTCGAGTTCTGGGATATTCTTGGACCATCTTGCACTCTCAATGACATTTCAGACAATGGAAATTTTTTATTTCCAGCAAACTGGAATATTTTCAGAACCTTTGCCTGCTGTGTAGGCATCAATTAGCCTCATTTTCTTGCACTCAATCAGCTGCTGGAGAACATGCAAACTTCACACAGAAACGACCCAAGTTGGGAATCGAACCCAGGACCTTCTTGCTGTGAGGCGGACGTGCTAACCACTACGCCACTGTGCCGCCATAATTTCACATTTTCCATGAAAAAACTTACATTCATCAAACAAATTGCAAAACGAATATGACATATAGTCATAGACAAAGTTTAAAAAAATATTTATTTTTACTTGAAATTGCTTTTGTCTAAAATCTATTTTCAGCAATTACAGCTTTGCAGACCTTTGGCATTCCAGCTGTCAATTTAGGATTTCACCCCATGGTTTCTGAGACCCTCCAGCCTGAATGACTACCACCATGTAGCTCTGACATCTGTGGTCATGAAGGTGTTTGAGAGGCTTGTAAAGAACTCCATCTGCTTCTCCATCTCCAGCTCCATCAACCCTCTGCAGTTTGCCTACCATCCTAACAGATCGATGAAGGATACCATCTCCCACATCCTACACACCACCCACACAGACATGGACAGTGGAAATGGGAACAAAGTAAAAAATTACAGTTCAGCTTTCAACACTGTGATCCCACTCAGACTGTTCCCCAAACTGAGGGACTTGGGACTGAATACCCAGCTGTGTAGATGAGTGCTGGACTATCTCAAGGACCAACCCTAAGTGGTTTATATTGGGCTGTTGGGTGTACAGCACCATCACGCTCAGCACTGGGGTCCCACAAAGATATGTGTTGAGCTGGATTGCTGTACAATCTCTACACCTCCGAATGTGTGTCCACTCATCTCCAACAATTATGAGACAGCCTACAGGAAACCAGGAAATATGGTGCCAGGATAACCACCTCCAGCTGAACGTCAGCAACACCAAGGAGATGGTGGTGGGCTTCAGCAGGTAGCAGTCCTACTCTCTATCGGTGGTGCTCCAGTGGAGAAGGTGAACAGCATGAAGTGCCTCGGGGCTCATCTCACCGACAGATTTACCTGGTCCATCCATATCCACGCTCAGATCACAAAGGCAAGACAGCGGCTGTACCGCCTGAGGCAGCTGAGGAGGTTCAGGGTCTCTTCTAAGATCCTCAAAACCTTCTATATGGCTGCAGTCTAGAGAATCATGACCATGAGCATCACAGCTTGGTTTGGCAACAGCATCCTACAAGACCAAAAAGCCCTGCAGAAAGCAATTAAGGCAGCTGTGTGCTGCATTGGATCTGATCTGGAGATCTAGGTGCTACCGGAGCAAAGCCATCAAGATCATCAGGGACATTTCCCACCCCAGTAACTGTCTGTTTCAGCTGCTGAACTCAGGCACACTGCAGTCTGACAACAGGGACTGAGGGACTCAAGAGGAGCTTTTACCCGCAGAGTATAAGGCTCCTCAACCAAGCCATATCTCACCACCCACACTAACTCTGGACAATTTACACTACAATGTCTCAAGCTATAGTGCACATCCTATTGCTTGCAATGCAAATGTCACTTCAATTGTATAATGCATGTTGTCATTTCAGTATCATAATTGTACATGGTCACTTTTTATTTGTAGCAACTGTCACTTTCTGCTGCTGCTGTTTGTTACTTATATATTGCGTACTGGTTCAATTTACGTTGTTTATATTTTTTAATATATATTTTTACATACTTGCACATTGTCATTTATTTACATATAATATTTGCACATGGTCACTTTTCATATGTTGCAACTGACACTTTCTGCTGCTGCTGGTTGTTGTTACTTATTTATTTTTTACAGGTTATATTAATTATATTTAACTAACAAACTCAAACTCAAATTGATTTGTGATCAACTTAGGAATATTTCAGGAATATTTCCTGAAAAATCTCCAGGAAAGCTGGGCCTGGTTCTGCAAGACTGCTATATTTCTAAAGTGTCATCACTTCAAAATCAATGTTCAAAATTAAATTCAACGATATTTAACTGTAGTCATCTTTGCTCTACAGCATCTCTTTGCATGTACCTTAAACTTTTGCCCAGTGGGTGCTTTACTGTCTACTCATCTCAGTTGCACATCCTCATTGGATGCATATTTATTTGTATATTGTTCAGTTCTTAGTATTATTTTATTCTATTTTCATCATTCATTCATTTTTCTGAAATTCTGCTTGATCCTAATTAGGGTCGCGGGGAGGCTGGCGCCCATCTCAGCCAACTCTGGGCGAGGGCAGAGTACACCCTGGACAGC
>JBCNYG010000019.1:28078616-28093137 GCA_039654305.1 Porochilus rendahli
CCGCTCTATGTGTGTGTGCGTGTGTGTGTGTGTGTGTGTGTGTGTGTGTGTGTGTGTGTGTGTGTGTTTATACACACACATATTTGGAGACATTAGAATGCCTTACAAGTAGAGACAGGAATGTTCAGACACAAAAAGACATTGTAGTGATAAGTAATGTCATTTAGCCATTCACATACTTCAAGCAGATGTACAAGAGCTGTACAAGACTAAATTGTTAAGAAGTTCTAGATTTAATACCACAGAGTTACTTAGCATTATTTAATATTTATATATATATACAGTATTGTACATTGAAGATTATACATCGCCACTTTTGTCTAAAAGGGCTCCTAATAAAAAGAAATTAAAATGACTTCTCTATAATTTTTTGTTGAAAATGTATTGAACAATGCTATTGTAGGCAATGAGAACTAAAAAAATAATTCCGACAAGTATATTGAGCTAAAGGTATGGCTCATAAACAAAAATACATTCAATGCTTCTAGAGAAGTAATTTTTTACTTATTTTTATTAGGAGCCCTTTTAGACAAAAGTGGTGGGCACGCTACATTATATATATGTAATCAGAAATTTGTGAGTGTTTTAGTGTCTGAACAGTAGGTGAAGGCAGAGCAGGCTGCAGAAGCCACCAGGGTGGAGCCTGGCTAGCTCCTGCTCCCACACCTGAGTTCCATCTGGTTTAATCAGGACATTAATCAGAAGGACTTTCTTAAGGAGCAGCAGCCGCAACCACTCTTTGCTAGATTATCTGCTTTCAACTGTGATAACCAGGTTGCTCTCTCTTGTGGCAAACTAGATTAATTTTGAGTTGGAAACTGTCCTCAGCACAAAGTTTCTTTTGATGCAGATTCCTGTCAGCAGTCCTGTCCAAGTCAAGGTGCTCCAGTCACTCATCACAGAGCCTCTGGAAAGACTCACCTTTGCAGCCTACCTGCTCCCACCTCCAGTCAGGAATTCGTATTAGCAAAGGCTCTGACCCTCCTTCTAGATTCCACCAGTGTCTCCCGGCTTTTTTCACTATACCCTTTTGCCTAATAAATCACATTTTACACAACATCCATTTGGGTGTTCTGCTTTAGAGTCTACATTTGTGTTTTTGCCTGTGTGGGCTGTGACAAAGAGGCAGGGTAATTAGCAGAATTCCATAATGTTTCAGAAGCACTTACAATCTTTTGATTGACTGTAATGAGTAATAGGTTTCAACTGACCACAGTCCTTTTGATGCAGTGAGTAGCTTCTCATTTCTTAAACAACCATACTGGAAGACAACTCCTACAGACTTGGAAAAGATGCCACTGTGTTGTACAAGGGTTAAAATACTGCCTTTCTTGTGGAATGAGATGAGTGGAATTGGGTTAAGAACAGTATAATGCATACTGGAAAGATGGTGCTGAACTGTGGATTTCACAGGGGAAAAAATGTGGTCAGAAAATCTCTACTGACCATGATCAGAGACAACCTAAACGCTTGGAGAAAGTAAAAAAAACTTCATTACTTTTGTTTAGTAGTGAAAGTAACAGCATTTCCACATGCACAATGTGATGAGAACCTACAGGAACAATAGGAAAAGGTCATGTGATCCAGTGAGTCTGGAATTATCTTATTTCAGATCAATGAGCACATCAGCATCAGAAGAGAAGCCCGTGAAGTGATGTACCCACACATATATTAATAATAGTTGTAAAGAAATGCTTAACATGAATGATTATTGCACAAAACATGTTTTACCTCCTTAAAAACTGTAATATAGTTGTAAGGAACATGCTTAATGTCTGGCAGTGTAACACTGTGTTGGTCCAAAGAGGCTCATCTTGGCCAAAGGTCCATATGGTTTGAACTGAATCTGGACTGTTTTTATGCTCAAGGTTTCAGCAGTCTTCCATGATTTTCCGAGCCAACAGAAAATCTCCCTCTTATCAGTAGGCATCAAGCTCATAATGACTTTTCAAGAAACATAGTTTAGTATTTGGGGGCTTTTTGCTTTGTTTTTGGCTCTACAAATGGAACATGCTTTCCATATGCAGCTATTTAGCATTGTTTCATTACATACAGCCCCACCAACATAATACTTTTGTTTGTTAAACTCTTTACATCTACTGAAACCAAATTGCAACCAGAGCACAAAATGATTACATTCTTAAATAGGAACCATCATGAATAAGTATGCTGAACCTCTGGAGTTGTTAGTGGTTAACAGCAAGGCGATAATGCGATTTTGCATATCTTTTCTGAAACTGTGGGGGACCAAGTGACCCAAAGCTGGAGATTCGACTGTAGTCATTTTCTAGTTCAGTGTAATTCCTTCATGGATCAATTTGTTTTAAAATGCCTATTCAATTACTGCAATTTCAACATTTTTGCCAGAATGTGAACTATATAAAATTATAGTTAGAGATATTTTCCCAGGTGACCTACATGCATTTTTCTGCCATTGGTCCTGTGACTAAGGAGCAGTCAGAGAGACAGTCTCTGCCTCTAAGTCAGGTTGTAGCCAGGTTTTGATCATAAGCGTGATTACTTTAACATATTGCATGTCCAAGTTCCCAGTGAACAGTGAACCAAGAACACAGACTAAGTCAGCCAACAGCAGACCACAGTGAATCACCGGGCACTAAAAAGTGCTCAATCTCACTATCATGATGCATTATGTATGAAACATTAGTATTTAATGGTTTAACTTTCCTAGGGTTTTATTTATTTACCATTTCCATGCTGTTTATTTGATTATGCTAATAATCTTACAGATCAGCTGTTAATATACATGACTATGTGTGTGTGTATGTGTGTGTGTGTGTGTGTGTGTGTGTTTATTATCATTAGTATCTCTTGTCTCACTCACTCACTCATTTGCCAACCGCCTAATCCTTTTAATGGTGGCTTTCAGCCTCTCTACACCCAGAATACCTCACCAATCCATCAAAGGGCCAACACACAAAACCATTCGCACTCACATCTAGTAGCAATTTTGAACAGTCAATTAGCCTAATGTGCATGTGTATGTACTGTCAGAGGAAACCCATGCAAGCACGAGGAGAACATGTAAACTCCACACAGAAATGCTCTTACCAAGGAAAGGACTCGCACCCAGGACCTTCTTGCTGTAAGGTGGATAAGCTTTTTTTTTTCATCTGCATAATTGGTAGCTGTACTTTATTCTTTTTTCTTTCCTTTTTTTTTTTTTTTACAGTTTTGTTAATTACAACTCCGATTATGATTGTAATAAAGCAGATTTGTTTGAAATTGAGGAGCTTGGAAAATTCATTTCATGTTGTTTAAATTAAAAAGTGAATGTCAAGGAACCATTTTCATCAGCACTTAAGTGGGTGAGATGCAGGAGACTGGCTGGAAACAGTTACGTATATCTGATCAAATACAAAGTATATTTAAGAATATCTACTGAATCCCTACATGGTGTTTAGGAGAAAAACAGTCATGTTTTTGATTTATAAAAATGCATTAAAAAGATTAATAGGTTAGAGTAAAGAACAGAGAATAGAGACTGATGAAAAGAATCCTTACTGCTTGGTTTATTCTGTCTCCAGGATCTTGGGTAAAAGTCATTGTAAATCTGTTTATTCCTTGTTTTAGACAAAGATTTATGAAGTAATCATGAAAGTCATTAAGTACTTTCGTCAAAGTATTTCCACATAGCTAGCATTAGCCTAGTTTTGAAGGTAGAAATATAAAAAGAGAAAACTAAAAAAAATCTCTAAGGAAGCTGAGAGACTCCAAGAACAACTAAGCATTCAGAGTAAGCCAGTACTTTTCACTAGTCAAGGCATGTGATTCTGTGTCTAGAACACTGTGTACTAGGCTTAGTACATATTGACATCAAAAGTTATTAACAGGAAGTGCTATATTTCTTAAAGATACTTTAGTAATAATAAACATTATGGCCAGGAATATGTGGACACCTGACCATCACACCCATCTGTGGTTCTTTTACAAACTGCTGCCATCAAGTTAGAAGTTCACAATTGTCTAGATCTTTTTATGCTGTAGAATTACAATAGCTTCTCACTGCCCCTAAGCATGACAATGCCCCTGTGCACAAACCATGGGCAATGAATGGTTTGCTAAGGCTGAAGTAAAAATTTGATTTACACAAGTAGGAGTCAGGATTCCGGGACTAAGTGCTACTGAACACGCTTTCTCCATATGCTATTAACCATATACTGTAATGAAATGATTTGCTTATTAAAAGCAGAAGTCATACAGTATTTTTTCTTTTTAATCAGACAGCTAAGTAGAATGGTTAAGGCAAGGTTATTTTTGTAAGAGCACATTTGGCAGACACTGAAAAGAAAGTGACTTTTGAGTTACTGTTGAGTATAAGGGATAAGCGCCTTGCTGAAAGACCCATCATTGGCTGACTGGTGGTACCAGGATTAAAACTCACAATCTTTTGACATATTATTTCTGAATCTCAACTGTTGAACCACCACAAATTTACCCCAACAGGAATTGGATGAGATCTTGTAAAGAACCAGTTACATGGCGTATTGTTCCATTTAAACATTAAAAACGTTAAAAAACGTTAAAAAAAAAAAAAAAGCATGAAACTAAATTTGGCAAATATATCAACATCTGGAGAGCACATAGGCTTAGTGTATTAGAAATTAAAGTTTAGAAAATATAGGAAATCACATTATCCCTTAGTTTCCTCTTATTGCTGTAATTGTTGGAAGAGATCTGTAGACATACTGTATTTAATAGACAAGAATAAATTAAACCGTTTTTTGTTCTCCCTAGATGCTATTATCCTATACAGCTCAGATTACTGTGTTATTAATAATAATGCTATCCATTATGTATTTTGTGTATTTTTATGGCATCTATTGATTCCATAGTGAAAAGTAAAATTTAACTGGAAGTTACAACTCAATATGTCTCAGCTGTTATTGGATTGGCTAGAAATTTGCCATTTCTTTCCCCATGTGTTGAAATATTGTCTTTATGCATTCAATATCGAATAAATCTCCCTTTTTTCAGATGCGAATTCACAAAAATAATGATAGCATACGGGATTCTGCAGTGTAAGCTTCAGTGGAAGTAGCAGACAATATTAAAGATTATACTGTATCTATAAGTTTAGTATATTTAAATTTTATTTAAAATATATGATTATATGAAATGTTTCTTCTCTATTATTTGTAAACCTTATAAAGAAGATGTGTTTGCTCATATTCTAACCTAGCAAATGATTTTCGTATGATTTGCCCGTGTTCTAAATCAAATAACAGATAGTGAAATATGTCGAAAGTTCTGAATCATAAGTAAAGGATCAGTATATCATGGGAAACAAATGACTTTCTGGCATCATTGTATTGAGTTTGATCCCAGTGAGTCCCTGAAACTCATTAATGCTGTCACTGACATAAAGTTTTCACTGAGTTGCTGTTTTTTTGCTGGCCCCCTGGTACTCAAGCTTACTGTTAGATTTATGGCTGTTTGTTTTATCCAAATTTTTTAGATGAAAACAGCTACATCTATATCAATCACTGCTGTTGCTGCTGTGCAGGAATCTAGACAGTTTTTTTCTCTCTCCTTTTCTGTTTTTACTGAGAGTAGGAAAGGAATGTTCCATATGATATTCAAATAAAAGTAAAAAAATAATAATAATAATAAGATGAAGCAGAGGTACAAATGTGAGTGCTAGAGAAATGGACAGGGCTTTAAGAATAATCCACCATCTGTGTCAAATACAGATGAAACCAGATGCTTGGCCTTTTCTACCAGACAAGTGGATCACCAAGACTGCGGCAGGTGTTTTCCATTTTGGGTCCCCTGAACCAAACACTGAGATAGCATACGACAAACATTGCAGGGATACTGATCTGTACATACTGAGCATAAAAGTTGCTATAATTTAAGACAGACAGTCAGTGGAAAAAGTCACTAATTACAGCTAATAATGCATGAGTGAAAGCCCTATTATCAAGAATTACAAATTGCAAGGGAGCATTAATTGAGACATATGATCACATTAGTTACGATTTGTTTATTCTGCATTCCTCAATTTCTGTTTTTCCCCAGCCCTGTGGCCTTGATTTGCCTTTGTGATAAACTCCTCTATTCCCTCACTGTTGTTTGTGCTATCCTCAAATGCAATTCACCTGCGAACCCTTACACACCTCATTCGGTACTGCAGTAGCTATGAACAGCTGTGGTCACACATCACTAATCAACATTACATCTACTTATAAACCATACAGTCTGGAAATAGAAGAGGACCACTTTGTTCTCTGTTGTGTCCTGAAATATTAGGATGAGGGAAGCTCGACTAGCTGAGGAAGTACTCTTCTGGGAGCCTCAAATTAGGCTGTCAGTGACTTCTGGAAAAAATTTAAGCTCTGTGGAACATTTGGAGTCGATGTTTAATAGTTTGGCAGCTCACAAAATTAATACGAGCTATACCCATATATTATTTCATGAGCTTTCAAAGAGCATAAAAAGCTTGTTCCTTTTCCTTTTTTAAATAGACCGCAGGGGTCCAAAGCTCCCCGCCGCCCAGGAATGTGTATTTTACAGTTGATCTATATCTTCCTTAAACCAAAATCAAAACTGTTGTGTTAAACAAATTAAGTCCAGCTGGCTCATTGATTATGAGCGGATTTTGCCGTGCACCTATCCCAGACGAGGTACCTATAAGATAAATGCGCATACCAAATTTCATCCAAATCTGAGCAAGTATTTTCAAGTTATCATCCGGAAACCAAACTGTTGTGTTAAAAAAATGAAGTCAAGCTGGCTCATTAATTAAGCGTGGATTTTGGCCTGCACCAATCCCTGGTGAGGTACCTGTAAGACAAACCAGCATACCAAATTTAAGCAAAATCCGAGCAAGCATTCCTAAGTTACCGTCAGGAAACCAAAGTGTGTCAGACAGATGGAAGGACGGCGAACGGACGCCACCCATTCCCATAGCTCCCGCCCCACTGTATGGTGAGAGCTAAAAAGATAGTAAGACAAAAAAAAAGTAAGGACGTTGAAAAGAAAGGCACTAATGTTTCTTGGAAGCACAAAAGGGAAGACAATTACTCTAAAAATAAGAAGGAAGCAATTTTGTAAGCTTCACAAACTATCACACACTTTTGATTTTCTTATCATATAAGATAATTTTTGATTTTCACTTTTGATTTTCTTATCATATAAATATTCACATAGGTAAATATTCACAGAAGTCATCTCATACATATACCCAAGTAAAGGGACAAATGAATCGTATAATTCTAAAACAGTGTTTATTTCTCTTTAGCACGGTGTACAATTCACTGTGTAGTTAAATTACTGTAAGCTAAAGGTTTATGAGATTTTTGTCTGTGTCCTGAACAAAAAATGAATAAATAAATAAAAGTCTTGTGCACCCCAAGGTCTCTGTGTTTATCTCAGTGAAGTGAGTTAGCATTTGGCTAGTGCAAAGAGCGCATGTGGGTTTCTTTAAGTGCAGCAGAGAGAACTACACGTTTTAGTCATCTATGTCTACATGTTCCAACTTAGATTATTCACTGCCTATTACTTCCTTTTTCAAACATATACAAAGGTCTATTCTGTTCAGTCCAATTCATATCTGGAAATCTGCAAGTTATCTGGAAAACACATCAAGTTATCTTCACACAAGTCCTGACAAATGGAAGTAACAGGAAATATATTACGTGAGCCTTGATTTGAGACTTTTCAGGTCAGATTTCTTGCTTGGTAGAAGTCTTTAGTGTGCATGACTAAACTGCACACATTGATTTTAACGAGGGGTTAACAAAAAGTGGTCATTGTTTGTCAAGTCTGTAAAGGTGTCCGCATGCTAAGTCAATCAGTGAGAAAAGTTAAATAAAGGGATTTCCTTAATGTGTAATCGTTTGTGAAAAGCTGCACATATGCTTCCTAAAGCTTCCATTTTTAACCTTTTTGAAGTTCTGCCAGGAGGTATCATGACATCAGGATAAAAAAAGCCCATTTGATCTACCTCCCCAGGGCTCTATATGAATATAAAAATCATGCCAAGCGTGTCTCTGTATTTTAGAATCGAACACACATATGTGTTTATATAATATTTCCACTGTTGATTGTTTAAATCATTACAAAACTGTCTGGCTGGTATATGTGGTGAGAACAGCGCCTTTTGTAATGTCTTGCAGATCCTACATTGTAGGCTAATTGCAGGGTGAGGCTGGTGCACAAACCACTCTGCCGCATCAGTGGTAATAATCATAACCAAGACTAAAAGGGGAAAGAAAATAGCTTTTATTAACTGTAATAAAGTATATTTAACCATCTTGCCAAGATTTGCAATTCTGGTAGAGATATGTTATTTTGTTTTCCATTATACACATCAAGGGTCATGCAGAAAATTAGCTATTATTGTCATGAAAAGTCAAAGGAAGTGATGGAAATGTTTTTAAGTGGAACATTTAGAATATTGTAGAGAAAATTCAAGTATACAAAACTATAGGCACAAAATTCTAAGAAAATCGAGTTGATGACAGATGATGGAGTAATGAGAATGTGAATGGTATAAAATATAAAAGGAGTACAATGGGTTATGGGGGGTAACATGGAGTCTAACTTAATGTGGGCCGAATTGTGCTAACCAGTGAGGACAGCAATAACCCACAGTTAACCCACTGCGTCAGGCAGATGATTGTACCTCAGTCACAGTGGGGAGTCACAAAGAGGCTACATTTGTCCGTGACTCCAGCGAGGAAACAGGGATGGATGATCTTGTAAAAACATGACTTGTTAGACAGATTGTGCTGACAACACTGCAAAAGCCCACATTCATTTTTTAGTACCATCTGTGGCCACAGCCCTCTCATTGCCATCACTCGTTCTCCCCAGGTTATGAACATCTGTGCCCAAATAGAGAAAGTTATGGTTTCAAGCATTAAAGCCATAATATTAATTGATTTCTGCCATATGTTTACTTTATTATGTTAACTATGGTTCTCTTACTATTCACAAGTAATTGCACAAAACATGAAATAGTTCAAGAACTATTAAACCAATTCAGATGGAAATGAGGAACAGGATAAATTAATCTTGATGATAAAAATATAAATGTTATCATTTAATGTTTTCTCCCAACTTAAATTACAGAATATAAAGTAAACAAAAAAACTATTCAGATGTTTTCCATCATTAATGTTACAGCAAATCGAAAAATATTTAATTTCCAAAGTGTAGTAATGACCAAATAGAAACTATACATACTTTATATAATAAGCACATGGCTGAGAACAAGAAATTATCATCAGGTTATTGGATGAGTAGCTCATTTTTATGGGATTAGCACTGACAACAAGACGGTCCTGGGTTCGAGCCTCATGGTCATTAAAGTCATTTTTATGTGGAGTTTGCATGTTCTCTCTCTCTGCTTGCCTGGATTTCCTCCAAGTGTTCTGACCCAAAAAACACATACATTGGGCTCATTGGCCATTCTAAATTGCTCCTAGGTGTGGATGTGAGTGTGAATAATTGTCTGACTATGTTAGCTCTGTAATGGTCTGGCGAGCAGTTCAGAGTGTAACTTGTCCTGAGCCGGCTGGAATAGCTCCAATTTCCCCACAACAACAAGCAGGATAAGTGATAGAGATAATTAATTCATTAATTTTTAGAAGCCTGAGTTTCAAGTGGCTGATCAAAAAATTATCTGAATGGCCAAAAACATCATCTTCATCTTCTTCGGGGTCGGGTCATGGGGGCAGCAGCCTAAGCATTGAGGCCCAGACGCCCCCCTCCCCAGCCACTTTCTCCAGCTCCTCTGGGGGGACACCACACCAGGGAGGTATTCAGGAGGCCTTCTAATCAGATGCCACCTCAACTGGCTCCCCTCAACGCAGAGGAGGAGCGCTTTTACTCTGAGCTCCTCCCGGATGACAGAACTTCTGACCTATCTCCAAGGGAGAGGCCTGCCACCATGCGAAGGAAGCTCATTTCAGCCACTTCTATTCACAATCTTGTTCTTTCTATCACTACCCAAAGCTCATGACCACAGGTGAGGGTAGGAAAGTAAATCAACTGGTAAACTGAGAGCTTTGATCCACCTGTTGATCTCCCGCTGCACCCTTCCCTCACTCCTATCACCCTGAGATACTTGAACTCCTCCACTTGGAGGGATTATAGGGGTCCTGTGCTATGTGCGTCGGGTGTCAGACCAAAACATCATGTCTTAATTTCTTTATATGTGTTTTTATTTATTTATTTTGTTTTCTTTGCAACATTTTGGAAAAGGATGCTTCATAGATGGCTTTTGCTCTTCTGAATATAAATTACATTGCTATTAATTTAATTCAAATGTTTGTCTGACTACCCACATACCAGTGAGTTTTTACTGGTGGTTTGTGTAACTATGTGGAATTTATCACTGGAAAATCTTAGCACTTTCACATATCTGTTTTCCACAACATCAAGTGCCCAGACTAATGTCTTGTATTACCTCATGAGAGAGTATGCTACACGAAACAAAGCTATAAATGCACTCCAGGGAGAGCGGTAGAATTTTTGGAAGGAGTTAGGTTGGAGTTTTTAGTAAGCCAACAGAAATAATTCAATAATAAATTATATTTTCTGTAAAGAAAAAAAAAAGGTAGTCATAGGGTTTGTTCTATATGAATATAGCAGGCACACAAAACCCATTATGACACTTTTGTGAAAGTATCATTTGTTATAAGTAATTCTAAAAGATTAGGTTTAGAAAGAACTAGGCTTAGAAGCATGTCTTTTTATGGAACTCGTTGTGTGTGAGAACATTCAGATGAACAGCAAGTCTGTCTACTCAGCAGGATATCATTGAGGCTTTGTAAGTTTGCCATCCTGACTGGACAGTTTGAACTATTTGTGCTGGAGCTTAAGTGAAAACACTTGGTCAGCAAATTAATCCTAAATGTCAGGTCATAGAACCAAGACGCAAAAAACACAATGTGTTGAAATTTATTTGTGGACATGAATTACTGTCATTATGAAAGCCAACTTCCAACTGAACCGTGTCCATATGAAAACTCGTCACGGGAAATCCCAGGAGGCCTGTCAGCAGCCATTCCTGGGCGTCATACTTTCCCTTTTCACACTTAAGTCACCCTGCCCTGGCACCAATATCTATACTCCTGGCTCGTTCCTGCTACTGCTATACTGAGAAATATAGACCAAGTATAACCCAACCACTTCCAATGCCTCGCTGTTTATTCAGGATCTTTCCTGACTAATAGCCAGCTGACGAAAAGGCACAGGATTGCAGTTCTATATTCCTTTGTGAGGGCTAAAGTAGTTTAGTGCAGTTTTAAGTTTAGCACTTAAGGATTAACTTGTTATTTTTTCATCTATATGACAATTGTTTTTTCATCTACGGGTTAACTTCTGTTATTTTGAGCAGTGACTGAGAAGATTTGAGAATTCTCTTATTTTTTTATGTTTAAAAAATGGTATTTGTGTAGAGCTTACTGTCTTTTTCTACAATTTAATAATGCAAAGGACAGAGTTTATTTGTCATTACTTACAATACTTACTGACATTGCAAAACATTAAATACCCAATTTAATTATTTATTTTTGACAAGTGCTATGATTAACATACATACAGTACCTGTGTATACGTAGTCATTACATACATGACTTGGCATACTAAGAACTTTATGTTTTTGTTCTTTCTAAATTAAAGCAAATAATCTAGCCAATAATTGGATTTTTTATGTTGTGCCCTGCGATGGCCTGGTGAGCCGTCCAAAGGTGTCTGGGCCTTTCACCCTGAGTCGTCTGAGATGGGCGCCAGCCTCACCGCAACCCTAAATAGGATTAAGCAGCTTAGAAAATGAATGAATGAATGAATGTTTTAAATGTTTCTGAGAAAGGTCTGAATGATAACTACGAGGTATGTTAAATAATATCTAATAAATAAATAATATTAAAAATAATAATTATAATACATAAATAATATCCTATTTCATTGTAACCTTTTACCATACAGATACTGAGCCAGATACTGAGCCGTGTTTCTGTTCCTGTGTAGCCTTTCAAAATTTGATTGAGCGCTTGCACTTGTTTAAACTCTACAAAAACTTTTACTGCCCCCAGATGGAATAGAAAACTCACTGCAGATACTACTGAAGGCCACATAATACTTTGGAAGAGTTGTGCAATAAACTGAAGTGAGAGGTTTTCTGCTGACGGCACTTTCCTTTACATTCTGCACACCCTGCAGTGTGCCTGGGAACCAGTGTTCCACACTTTTTTGTCATTTCAGAACATGAGTGAGGCTTCTATTCAGATTCCCAAACACTCCTATGAAACTCACTGTCCAGACAATTACTGGTGGAACGAATAAACACAACTTTATTCATTTTATAGATTCTTTTAATAATCAACTTCATCAAACTTCTTATTAGAACCTTATGTTAAAACTGTCTAAGTAAATGTAATGACTATCGTGATATTACTTTAAGCTCTCAAATGTCTAATAATAATAACATTAATAATATATAGCTCTCACGAAAGGTAAACTTATTAGGACTGAGCACCCACTCGTGGACTGCACACAGACAAACACACACACAATTTCCCCTGGAACAAAAATCAGTGCACCACAGTACCTTCCGCGTAGCTCACACAAAAGGTAACAACCGTGCTACACAGCCACAAATTATACTAAAGACCAAACATCTGATTGATAATATCATATCCAGTGGACTAAGCACTACCTTCGTTCTTTTGACATATGTTGCATACTGACCCTGCTTAAAAGCTTGGAAAGGATCAGTCACCAGACAACCAGTAAATTAATTATGAATTATAGTCTCTTAACTCCCTTTAATCACTGGTTATTAATAGAAATGTGAAGTAATTTCATAAACTTGGGATAAACACTGTGTTACAACTTTAATCTCTGAAGCACAGGCCACATATTGTATAAAACATTCTGAAAACTCTGTTTTTAAAAAGCCAATGGTCGATGAAAGGGGTTCCTGATATAATAACTAATAAAGCTATTATTTTTTGAGATTGTTTGTAGTTTTCAACACTGTAACTAAAGTTAGTTGTTAGTTCTACAGTGGATCAAAGTAAATGCTGTAAACATTATCCTATATGGGTTACTCATTTTAGAGTCAGTTCGCCTGTTAGCATTCTTTACATAACACAGGTTAATTTGCGATCATCTTTAAGGTCAGAATGTTATTCGATAATTCACTCGATAATCATCAGCAGCAGCTTTATTTTTTTAAAGAATTCACAAACAAGTTTAAATAACTTTCTTGTTATAGTGATTACTTTGTTCTGCAATTCCAAACACTACATAAAATGTTGTGGAATTTCTTCATTTATCCACAAGATGGCAGTCATGTCAAAAGTTTTAGTTGATAATCAAGCTGAGAAAGTGTCTCATCAAAGTAACACACACCCACATGCACAAACACTGACACACACATGCACACACTCACAACACCTAAAGTCAATTTGGAACAGCCAGTTAGCCTAATGTGCATGTCTTTGGACTGTAGGAGGAAACCAGAGTGCCTAGAAAAACCCCGCAATGCCCGGGGGAGGGAATGGAATCCACAACCTTCTTGCTGTGAGGCAGACATGCTAACCACGAAGTCACTGTGCCGCCCCTCATTAAATATTTTTTTGATGTTATCTATGATAACAGATAGGGCGTAATCTCATACATTTTTTATATATTTGTCTGCCTGAATCCCAATAAAAAGAAATATAGAAAATATAACTGAGAATCTTAATAATCAGCATATTCTCAGTAACTATAAAGCAGCACTTAGATGTATGAGTTTAAAAATTGTAAATGTATACAGTCTTATAAACTTGTTCAATTGTGTTCCTCAGCTGACAGAGCCTGTCTGAGACGTTGTTCACATCAGGAGGCTGGTTAATCCAGGATTTTATTAGCACTGCTTATGATTCAGGAGAATAAATCTACTTTCCTAGAGCTAATTGATCCTGCAGGCAAACAGACTGATAGGTTAGTCAGCAAACAGGTCAGCATATATGATTGGTGTACCAGAATGTAAAATTTATCATTGGCTGCAAGAGATTGGCCTGAGGAGATTAGACTAGGCTTAACTCCAGGAGTTGAGTGTGTCCACATTTGTGTATGTGATCATCAACACAGAGCAGTGTTGTTTTATGCTGGGGAAAGGGCTGATATGAAACAAGGAATATGATTCGACTTTGATATTATGTTAGGTCTAGCTCAGGGTTTTTAGACATTGCAACAAAAAATGCAGTTGTGTGCACATACCAAAAAGTGAACATTTAATGGAACAGCCCTGTAGACAGGGGTGCCTAGACATCCTGATTATTTCTGAAAGTAGTGCACTATGTCATAGAACAAAGGGTTGATTAATCATTCATTTTTTTAACTGCTCATTCCTAATATCGCTCTCCAGGCCATCGCAGGGCAGAAACACACTGACGGCTATGTAGCCTACTCTTGACGAAAACCAGCAATGGTTCTTTTACATGCCTCTCACCATAGACAGTGAGAGACATGGCCAGCATTTGATAACCCAGTTAGCTGC
>JBCNYG010000019.1:28095422-28110223 GCA_039654305.1 Porochilus rendahli
AGACTCAATACAACCTCCATCTTGTTTTAAGCGGTTGTGGGGTCATCGCGTCTCGGCCTATTGGCTAAGATCAAGTGTAGTCTTTTTTTTTATAAGTTCAATATCTGATATGTCTTTTACCGGGTGATTATATGTTAAATAGATTTTTGGCCAAGAAAGAAAGAAAGAAAGAAAGAAAGAAAGAAAGAAAGAAGGAAAGAAAGAAGGAAAGAAAGAAAGAAAGAAAGAAAGAAATAGCAATAGTTTTGGAAAAATGTACAAGGTATCATTTTCTACCTGAAATTTATTTCAATAAATTAAGTAAATCACAAAGTTATCTATGGACTAAAAACAGCGGCAATAAAAAATAAACCAATTTTTTAAATGAAATGGTAAATACATGACAGTTTTTAAAATCAGTTTAACCAATCAAAACAAACAATCATATTTCAATAAATTCATAATTCTATAAATTAAGTTAATTTATATTAATACTGTTGTTGGGCAAAACTGATGTATGATATTTTAGATGCTAAAACAGTGTTTTGTTTCGTCATTTCTGCATTTAAAAGGTGCAGATATTGTCATATCATTAAAGAGAGCATGTGAAACAGGAAAGCAAATGACCTACTTAAGTGAATTGAGGTGATTTGCGAATTGTCAAGTTAATTTATATTATTTGTTCATTGTTAACTGATGTGTCGTGTTAATTGTTATGGTAGTTTATGTGATTTCATAAGACTTCCAATTAATAAATAAAAGGCTACAAAAAAAATTACTCAAAATATTTATTTTCATAATTTTCTGAATTAGTAAAGTTGTCCAGAACTTTGACATTAAAAACCTGATCTTGATTTTATAAATTAAACTGTATTTTGGACTTATTTGCCATGAATTAATATTTGCAATGACATCAACTCAGACCCGAGTTATGAGAGACAGAAGAGTTGAGAGCCAGAATCATTGCTCAAGCTGAAATACAGTCATTAATATGAAACGGTAGTATGGTGCTATGTGTGGACCCCAGAAATGATAAGGACATAAGGATATATAAGGATAGGATATGATGGCACTGAACTCCAGAAGCTTGACGAGCTGTGTAAACATGTGATCAAATGCTGTGGACAAGTATTGCAGAAATTAGCAAAAGATTAACAGAAATAAGGCCAGAGAAAAATGACTTGGCTTCAACTAAATAGACCGATGGAAAAGCTAAAGAAAAAAGACTGAAAAAGTGGCACAACTGATTCATTGACAGGAAATGCTGACCTGGCAGTGCTCTCAACATCTGGTGAAAATTAGGAAATCAGATTGATCCAGATGGCTTAATAATTAATGAAATAGGAATAAATTATCAAAAAAATTATTATTAAAAGAGGGGAATATGTATTGGTTATGTAACATTTGTCAGCAGCACAAGCAACTCTAAATAACTCTGTGTGTGTGGGGGGGGGGTCTTCAGGCTTAATCCCACACAAATCAAAATATTACTGTACAATGAGATTTGAGAGAAGTTAAAAACCCGAATTAAAGGAATAGTGATAAAAGTACTATAGGGGTCCACTGGTCCTAAAGAATTTCTCCAACAGTGGTATTATATAAGTTATGCTGCTCCACGTGTTACATTGATAGTGGACTTAGCCCCCATGATCAAAACCTCTCATACTGTTCAGTGAAACAAGATTCTTAAATCTCTGGTTTTTCATGCCTCCGCCAGGTCCAAGCTGGAAATCTTCTGCACCATGATGATAGAAGTCATAGTAAAAGACAAAATATCCGATGTGATGGTATTACAGTTAAGTGAACAAAAGTAACACTGAGAGTAGGAAGATTTGTTGAAACTGCAGATAATTACAGAAGTGACTGAGTAACTGTGGGTGAAGCATGACACAGGTGTAGGGTTAGTAAAGACAGCTAGCTTAATCAGAATAGATTTAAAATCCATCATAAGGTTACTTAATACAGCTAGGTATTTTTTGAAGCCAGATGTAGAGGAAACAGAGAAGATTATAATGGGCCTAGCACAGACGGGGTGTTAGTAGAAGTTTATAGTACTTGTAATACTCTAATTTTGCCTCTTAAAAAAAGGTAGACAAGAGGATAAGCTCGTGATATCCAAGCTGTCAGTGAGATGGTCAAAAATTATCAAGCATAAGCACCAAATTACTCAAACAATTTTAGTATATACATCACGAGCACGAGTTCCCGGCCTTTCCTAGTACACTGGAGCGATTTCCCTGCTCTACACCCACTTGAGCTCAGGAAGAGCTATTATTCAGTTGATGAGTTAAATCAGGGGTGGCACGGTGGTGTAGTAGTTGGAACGTCCACCTTATATCTTTGGACCTGGGTTCGAGTCACAGGCTTCGGCATTTCTGCATGGAGTTTGCATGTTCTCCTCATGTTTGTGTGGGTTTTCTCTGGGTACTTTGGTTTCCTCCCACAGTGAACATTAGGCTAACTGGATGTTCCAAATTGCTCAAGGTGTGTATGTGAGGTTGCATGTGTTGGCACTGCGATGGTTTGGCGAGCTGTTCAAGGAGTACCCTGCCTTTGATCATGGCTGAGATAGGCTCCAACCTTCCCTTTAACCTGGAAGGATTGAAATGAGTGAGAATGAGTTAAATCAAATGTGATGTAGGCGTCTGTGTTGATGGGCAATAACGTAGCACGAGAAAGCGCCGGAGTAGGCTGTAGTAGCACAGAGGCCCCGATGGGGGGCGCTCTATAGCTGCAGAGGTGAGCTGTGTATTCGCACGACCCGTTGTCTGTGTACAAGTGAGTGAAAACTGATTCTGTGTGGATGAGTGAAGCTAACGCCTGACACCCGGAGATCAGAAAAGCTGAGGAATTTCAGTTCGGTCCAGGGAAGTTTGACTCTCTCGGAAACAAACGTAGTTTTTACTGCCACCCCGAGAGGAGAAGATCTATGTAAAGATTAGTCAGAGGAACTTGTCAAGGACTAAAAGATAATCACACAATCCACAAGGGGATCTTTTCGGGAATCGTAATATGAAAAAGGCGCAGGCCGAAACATTAGGTTTTGTCCCTCAAAAAGAGATTGTCTACAACAAGCTCCTTCCTTATGCTGAGAAACTAGACGACGAATCCAATGACATTTTGTCCAAAATCAAGGGGAACTTGGGTCGCGCTCTCCAACTCAGAGAGTTATGGCCCGGAGTTTTCTTCTGGACAAGGAAACTCTCAACGTGAGTATAAACTACTTACAAAATAGACCCGGTGCTGTCTGTAGCCGAGAGAGATTTGCTACTAGCTAACAGGCTAATTGTTAGCTAGCAAACTGCTAGTCCGCTAAGTCTGTTAGTCCTGAGTCACTCAGCTGCTAAATCACCTAGCAATACGAGTCTTCGGGCTTAAGGAAGCCGAACAACGAACAGGAAACTAACTTACTATAAATATTTGGTTTAGCTTTTCGACTCGAGTGTTGTGTAGTATCAGTTAATAAGGGAATATTGTTTTATGTTGCCATGACCAGGTCTGGGAGTCATTGCACGCTACTGTAGCCTTTTCTAGAGAGCAGCAAAACACCACCATAGCATTACACCTGCGCAAAGTTAATTCACTTCCGTCGTGTATGTGTATTTATATATGTATATGTATGTGTGTGTGTGTGTGTGTGTATGAGAGACAAGTATTTTAGAATTGAAAAGTCTTATCAAGTGAACAGTAATGTTACTACTATTTACACAGTAAAATATTGTTGCTGTTATTATTGTTGTTAAATGTCAGCTTACTGAAGATGAGCAAAATGTTTTTATGCCTGTATGTGTCACTTGATAATCATTCAATTTTAAAGCACATGTTCTATATTTAATATACTCTAAAAATACTACAGTCATCCATTGTTCAGACTTATTTAAATTACTGTGTTATTGTCCATTAATCAGTTATTTCTTTTCTTATTATAATTTATAACTCATCGAGATGACAGAACTTAGCCTCTCTGTTAGCAGGATACTCCCCCTATATACCAAGAGCCAGTGCCAATAAAAACTGTTTAGATAAGATATGACCAAGTGACTTCTCTAAAATGTTTACAAATAATTACATGTTTAGCAAATACATATGCAGTGATAACTTTGATCTGGCCTGCTTTTTTTAAACCTCTGGTGGGCTATTAGTGATTGATAGCTTGTTCTGTATGTGTAAGGTGTCATTTTATAAATTGTAGGGACTTTATTTGTTTTTAACAAATTGCTTAAAATATTTTTATGTTGGTCTTAACTGAAATATTTTTTTTAAAAAAAGCCTGAAAAATGTTACCTCGATTTTTGGGGTAGTGTATTTACAAGCAAAGTTATTGCATGACTTTATGCAAACAAGGAAATTATTGGGTGCCGGGATTGTATTTTCTCAGACGAAATCTGGCATATATGAGGACCAGGGCTGTGTGACAATAGGGGGAACTTCGTTCTGGGCGAGGGCAGGGTACACCCTGGACAGCTCGCTAGGCCATCACAGGGCAGAGACAGACAGATGCATCCTACTCTTGACGAAAGTCAGCATTGGGGGACAGCAGTGACAACCCATTGATAGTGGGGCTTAACCCCTGACCTTGGGATCAGTTATCCAGCACCCTACCACCGGCCCACCACTGTGGGGGAAATTTATCACAGATATTTTTTCACATCACTCAGTCTTAATATGTATCACGATATAAATCAGACCACTGTTTCAGTCAAGGTTAAAGGTTTTGTTGTACTGAATGAAATGTGCCAATGATGTCATCAGATGACCTGCACTGTGCTCCTGGGATGAGCATCTTTTCCAACTGAATATAAATTGTGCTTTTCATCATATCGACTTGTGACACTAATGGTTTCTATTGTATATGAACAGGTACATTCGTCTTAATGGGAGAAAGTTCAGCAAAGAGGACCATGTGCTCTTTATTAAGCTCTTGTACGAGCTGGTCACCATCCCTGAGCTGGAAATTAGCATGTTGCAGAGCTTTGCTCGACTCCTCATCACCTTACTAAAGTATGCACCCTGAATGTACCATGCTGTAATTAAAAAAATTATGTATACATACATATATCTACACATATAAATAATATACTAGTTTGTGTGCTGAGCGTATTTATATGGTGTTAACCCTAACCTCTTTTTAAATAGGAAAAAAGAACTACTCTCTCAAGATGACCTCGAGTTGCCATGGAGGCCTTTGTATGAGCTCTATGAGAAGATCCTTTACTCTAAAACTGAACATCTTGGTCTCAACTGGTTTCCAAAGTATGTCCTGCACTCTGAGTCTTGACAGCCAATGCTTGCAGAACAATGTTACCTCTGTGGAAAAATGCCTTAAAGAGTTTACATGTTATAATAGTTCTGTTTTTTCTCTTAAGTATAAAAGAGAGGCAGAGTTAGACCCGACTGTTTATGTGGGTCAGTCATGGGGGAAAGCTTCTGAATGTTATGCATGCTTCATGGAAAACACAGGCCCAGCTCAGATCATGGAGGCTTGTTGATGTGTTTTAAATTTTAGTCTCTGGACGTTTTTTTGTAACCTTATTATCTCTTCACATGTCAGAATATCAAATCAGCATAACAGCTGACACAGCTATTTTAGAAGGTCCCATGAAATGGTCATTGCTGTGTAAGATATTAGTTGATGATGTGTTTAGTGTTGGCTTATGCCTCTTTCCTTTTTTCACATTCAGTTATCAAGCAGAAGCCTCCCCTAAACAAAAAATGCTTAATTTTGTGCGCAAGCGGTAAGCACAGCTGTGTTTTTTACATGTTGGATTTTATTTTAATGGGGACCTCTGGGGTAATTTGCATGCCTTTTGGAAATTAGACCAAATTCAGAAAAATGTTCCAACACAGCTTAGACTTGTTGTCATTATCATAATACATGTGCAGTGACACGAGTGAAACTTTAGTTTTGTAGCTCTGTGTGACATATACAACATTGGACAAGATTTGAACTGACCACACATAATTGATATCCAAATAAACGTTAACCTGGGGTAACCTGGTTAAGTGCTCATGAAGAGAGCAGGGGTGGAATTTAGCACTAGTCCGCTGGCCAGTGGCAAGTGAAATTAGCAAGCAAGTCAACCTGCTGGCGACCTGACAAATTCAATATGCAAAGAAGATATAGTGTTCCAGACCAGTAAATATGAAGGAGGACTAATAGTTTCATAATTTCACTAGTGTTGTTGGCCAGTAGCTTAGTTTTGCTAAATTCCACCTGGAATAGAGTGCTATGTGGAACCGTTTTAGGGGCAGCAACAAACAGTAATTCCTGTGTCAGGTATCTCATGGCTGTTTTCTGCTTATTGACACAGTCGGAATGGTCTTCTGGCTTATCACACTCTCATAGGCTTCGTGCCAAACAGATCTGAACAATCAGTGATGCAATTAAAAAGCCATGTTGCATATGCTTACTAATCCTTTTGGGCAAGTGAGGTAATGGCACTTCAGTCTGCGGATGTTTTTCCTGAAATGCTGGTTACATTTTTGCTTGGTAAAATAGTCACGCTACTTGTTGCTCTCCATGTTGGAAAAGGTCACAGTAGTTTTGCCAGTTTTCCCTTTGGTGTCTGGTATCAGTAAGCATTCTATTTTAAACCCATCTACCTTGTCATGTTGGCGTTATGAGTGTACAGAGTGTGCCTGCTGGTGTTTTTGAATGGTGGATTACATGTGTATTGGGAAGAATATCAACGTCCAACTATACTTATTAAATTACTTATTAAGTCACATGCTGTAAGGTTCTATATTTGCAAAACTGTTTGTGTGTTTTCGAAATGTTCTGATTTACTCAGTAATAGAAAAATCTATGTCCACTCTGAAACAGCTAACTACAGAACCTGATATTAAGTAATGGAAGAATATGTTTAATTAGCAATGTAATGTTTCCATGACTGTGTAGGATCAGATTGGTAGGTGTTTATCCTTTTGTTATAGCGCTTGATTATATAATCTCATCATTTTGCCATGCCTGTTCAAATTTAATCAAGTTTGTGTCTCAGAATATTTTAACTAGGCCTCCAGCAGAATACCATAGTTGCTGTTTTGCACGCAGTCCTTTTGCATCCTGTGTCCTTATTGTTTTGTAGTAGTGATTTTAATTATTGAATGAATGTGTTTTCTGATTTCTTTTTTTTTTCCATTCTTTTTTCCCTTCTGCCTTGGTAGCTCTGTGGAGAATGTGCTGAAGACACTAGTGAAGAGTTGCAGATTGTAAGTACATTAGAAATCCCTTATTCACATCATAGTATAATGTTTATCCTTTTAAAGCCATGAATGTTTGGCCAGTGTTGAACTACGGTGTGAGAAGATTACAGCTGTCTTTAATGCACTGAAGTGTTACATTCATTTGCTTAACATTTTACAGCAGCTGTTTATTTTTAAATAGTTCATATAAAGGGTGTCTTGTGTGTGAGTGTGTGAGTGAGTGAGTGAGTGTGTGAATGAGGGAGGCAGGGAGGGAGGAGAAGGAAAAATAGTATATTAATATGTAATTTGCATGATTTGTCTGTGCAGGTATTTCCCCGAGTCAGCCACGCAGGAGATGTTGGATGAGTGGCGACCACTACTATGCCCATTTGATGTCACTATGCAGAAGGCCATTAGCTACTTTGAGCTATTTCTCCCCACTGTCATGCCTCCAGAGAAGCACCACAAAGGCTTCATGTAACAGTCCTTTATAGTTCTCTAATCCTTTTACTGATACTGTTACAAATGATACGAGTACATTTAATTGTATACTAGCCACAGGTTTAAAGGATTACAGGTTTCTTTAACATGACTTCTTATTGTTCAATACCCACTATTGTTAATTATATTAAATAGTATTTCTTTATTTATTAAAGAACATCTGAAAATGAATAAAATGCTGGATTTAGGTGTTTAGTGTTGAACTTGTGAGATTTACCGCATATTGATGCACAAAGTACCTAAATGTTCCTACAGTTAAAGAAAGAAAAGAAAACTGGTATTTACTGTATATAGCACAACTGACTGACACAAGCACAAATTACTTAGCTAAACTATATGTGAAAATATAGAAGTAAGTATGGAGCACTTTGTTTTATGTGTGTTTAGGTTGTGGTTTGATGAACTGATGGGTCTGTGGGTATCAGTCCAAAATCTGCCAAACTGGGAGGGGGTAAGTGTTTGTACTTGGACTATTGTTTTAAATCAACAAGTTAATTTCAACACTAACTCTTTTTTTTTCTGCATTAGAATCTTGTGAATATTTTTGCCCGTTTGGCCAATGACAACATTGGCTATATAAACTGGGATCCTTATATTCCAAAGGTATTAAAAGGAAATCAGATTGAATCTAATTACATTTTTAGACTCATTGTAGTATAGTCAGGGTTTATTCTAATGTTTTGGATTTCATGGTCAGATCTTCACCAGAATTTTGCGAAGCTTCAACTTGCCTGTAGGCACAAGTCAGATGGTGGTTCCTAAGTACCTCGCCAACTCTTATGACATTGGTCATGTTGTCCTCTGGATCTCTGCCATGCTGGTTAGTCGAAGGACTCTTTCGTGCCTCATTGTTCAGACTGTGTGCCAATTAACCGCAGATAATTGTCTACATATTGTGGGAGAGAAACAACAATTTTCTTCTTGTGCTCTCTTGTGTTAGGGTGGTGTTCAGAACCAGGTCCAGAAGCAGCTAGATGGCCTCTTTAACAGCATCGCCTCATTCTACCACCCTTCCAACAATGGCCGCTGGCTGGTGAGCGATATAACTTGATTCAATGTTTAAGTGTAGAAACAAAATGAGTGAGCTCATGTCTGGCATGAACATTGCATTAGATGTACCCTGTGCACATTAAGTTTAGCGAGGCTAAGGGCAACAATTGCAGCTGAAAAAGGCAACCCTTTAAAAACTGCTGTTTTGTTTTCTAGTGATAACTCGGCACCCTCTTTTAAAGTCCACCTTTCTTCATCTTCATTCCAGAGCTTTTACTATTTTACTATGCACTGTCAGCTGAATGTTTGCTTTTTTTGTCTGTCCAGAGTGTACATTTCCTCTCTGCACAGTTTGATGTAGTTGTCGCTGTAACAAAACAGTCTTTTCTTTGTAGTTTCTTTTTATTTGGCATAAAAGGCAGATCAGTATGCATGTCATGATATTACTTTTGTTTAATGCTTTCTGATGATATCCACCGAAATATACTTTTTTCTACAAGGCTTTCAGTTATTATGGGTGGAGAGATGTTACACTCTGCCTTACTTTGAAGTGGCATGATTACTGGTGTAGGTCTTGTGGTTTTATGACTTTTGCCTCTGCCAGTATTTTTAGCACAATATGCTTTATTTCTCTGTGTCAACATGACATTTCCTGTCCTGCTTCTTCCGGCAGTCTGATGCGTCTTTTTCTACTCTGTATTTGTGTGCTTTGGATGCAGGTGAAGCTGATGAAGCTTTTGCAACGTTTGCCAGCAAGTGTGGTCAGACGGCTGCATCGAGAGCGCTACAAGAAACCTTGCTGGATCACACCGATACCCTCCAGTCATCGTCTTACTGATGATAACATCACAGAATTTGTGGAAAGCATGAAGCAACCAGTTCTGTTGGCCATGTTTAGTAAAACAGGCAGCATGGATGCAGCTCAAGCACTGCAGAATCTAGCTCTTATGAGACCAGAGCTGGTCATTCCTCCTGTGTTGGAAAAGTGAGTGTCTAACCTTGATGTATTTTCCAGTGAAGTTTTGATTATTCTTCTGTGACCACCTCACCATGCACTGATTTTCCACCAGATTAATATTGGTCAAAAGCATGATGTGTGTATGTGTGTGTTTGCCCCCTGCAGGACATACCCCGCCATGGAGACCTTAACTGAACCACATCAGCTGACAGCTACGCTCAGCTGTATGATTGGAATGGCTCGCAGCCTGCTCAGTAGTGGGCAACACTACCCAGAAGGCCCTGCTCATGTGCTGCCTCTGCTAATGAGAGCATTGCCTGGTGTAGACCCCAACGATTTCAGCAAGTGCATGGTGTGTTTACAGATACTAAAATAACCTGTACGTGTGGAACCAGATATAGGCCTTCAAAGTAAATATCAAAACACCTGGAAGTTCAGGGCAACAACAGCTGCTCCATAAATACTTCTGACCTAGTGATTGCGACACACTTCACAGCTACTACTTGTGTATGACTATGACGTATAAGGTGTTCTGAAGTATCATGTGAACATCATACTTGGGAACTGACCCTTGGTTTATTGTATATTCCGGAATTATCACCACAATCACTGCTGTCCTTTTTTCCCTTCTTTATATTTTAGATAACATTCCAGTTCATTGCTACCTTTACTACCCTTGTGCCTTTGGTGGACTGTTCCTCTGCCCTTCATGAGCAGAATGATTTGACAGAGGTGAGGGACCGTAGTTTTTGTTGTGTCCCTTACAGCACACTTTAACGTGAGCGAATTATAATTAAAATGTATTTCTTCTTTTCTAGATAGAGAGAGAGTTGTGTTCTGCCTCAGCTGAGTTTGAGGACTTTGTCTTGCAGTTTATGGATAGGTAACTAATTCATTGCATGAGAGTTTGATATCCTTCCCTTTTTATACATTTTCTGTTTTGTATCTTTTTAACCATATGTAAAATGTGATGTCTGCAGGTGCTTTGCTCTGATTGAGAGCAGTACTCTGGAGCAGACACGAGAAGAGACAGAGACAGAAAAAATGACTCACTTGGAGAGCCTAGTAGAGCTTGGCCTGTCCTCTACGTTCAGCACCATCCTCACCCAGTGCTCCCTGGATATATTCAAGGTCTGTGCCTCACCTACCTCATGGCTATTGTCTGATTGTTTAACCTTTAGTCATGTTAAAAATATTTGTTGTATTTCTTTGTAATTCCTAACTTTTGTGTGTTTTATTGAATGTAAATCAACAGGTGGCTCTTGAGAAAGTCTTTAATTTTGCAACCACCAACATCTTTGAGACACGTGTGGCAGGCCGAATGGTAGCAGACATGTGCAGAGCAGCAGCTAAGGTATGAGTGTAGACTGGTATGTAGTTCAATGTACAATTGCAGTATAACATTTTCACCTTTGTGTTTCATCTCTTGCTTAGTGTCATCCAGCTGAGTCCCTGAGACTGTTTGTGCCTCATTGCTGCAGCGCTATCAGTCACATCACTGCTAGTATGTACAGCAGATCAGTCTGAGCTTTGTCCTGTTTCCTCTTTGCAGAGGAGCAACGGTGCATTAAGATTTTTTTCTTTTCTAGATGAGGATGTTTTGAATGAAGAGGAGCTGGATAAAGAGCTGCTGTGGAACCTCCAGCTGCTTTCTGAGGTGTGGAATCCTGGTGTTTATAAATCATTGTGACATCTGTGGTTAGAATGAGGAGCATCTTAAAGCGTCTTTACTCTGGTTGATCAGGTGACCCGTGTGGATGGAGAAATGCTGCTGCCATACCGTACACATTTGGTGCAGATCCTGCAGCTGACACTGCGGCTGCGTTCTAAGCAGGGCTACAGTTTGGCCTGCAACCTGCTGCATCACATCTTGCGCTCCATGGCCCTCACATACCCCACAGACTACTGCAGCATCCCTGGTGGCTTTAACAGACCACTGAGCGAGTACCTGCCTATTAAGGTACTGTTACTGTAGTAATCCGAATTAATGTAGTAATAATAAAAAGAACAAGGGGGCTTATGTTTTCAGGTTTTTCATCTGTTCATGTGGTCACCAGAGAACTTGTTAGTGTGATATCTCAAGAACAAGCAGTTTAATGTTTGCAGGATTTATTTGGAATTGTTAGTGTAACCAGCAGATGAATTTCTGCAAGTGGTGTTGTGTATTTTTTTTGTTCGTTCGTTTGTTTGTTTGTAAGAACAGGTTGCGACCCTGAGATCCAGTAAAGAGAAATTGTAATGCTAGGTCAAACAACGACATTCCAGGCAATTTTGTTGTGTATCAAAGAACCATGTTTTTTTTGTAATTATAATTGTGCTCGCCTGCCTCTATAGGACTGGGGCCGTCCTGGGGACTTATGGAACCTGCAAATCCGTTGGCATGTAGCCAGTGCAGAGGAGAAGGCCTTTATCTTCTATATATTAGACCTACTTCTTCAGCCAGAATTACAGCGTCTGCAGAAATATGCCCAGGGCGAGCAAAACATGAGCAGGTTAGAGACCATGGGTCAAAGAGCAATGTCTTTATACGGTCTATTAATCTTGGAGATGTATTAGAAGTGTAAACACATGAATATAAGTAAAGTAGCGACATTGCTGTTGTACTAGCTTGCACAAAACACTTTTTTAATGACTATTTTTATTGTTATATATTATTATTATAGGGTTTTTTCAGTTTTGACTAATTTATAAAGTAGAAAATCTGTGTTAAACATTTATAATGAATGTGTTGATCTTTGTCATACAGGGATGATGTTCTACAGAGTCTCTCGATTGTGCAGCACTGCTTGCTGGGGGCTGGCTGCATGTTGCCCCCTCTGGATGGACCCCCTGTTTCTAGCCTGTAAGAAAACAGTAATACTACATGCACTCCAAAGATATTTTGTGCCAAGTGGAGAGGAAAGGTTAGGTTATGTAAGAGTTTATATATACTAATATGTCTTTACTCTCAGAGTTCATAGCTTGGTTAATCTGGAGCAGACAAAGCTCTACATTGGGGTTGAATATGGTAAGTCATCGTGATATTTCTTTAACATTTTTACTTCTTGAGTCACAATTTCATGATTGTCAGTGGACAAAAATTTATTGATAAGTTTATGTGCTTTGGTACAAGGGTATAAGTCTATTTACTGATCAAATTCCCATAGATGAATCCAGAGAGAACTACAGAGAAGCTATCTGTAAAGTAATGAAAGAGCTACTGCGTGAGTGTGTTTTTTTTTTCTTTCTTCTAAATCCTTAATACATTAGTCCCCTCCAAAAGTACTGGAAAAGCAAGTCAAAAGATTAATATGAGATGATGCATCAGAGCATGGCACTATTTACATTTCCAGCATTTGGCAGAAGGTCTTATCCAGAGCGACTTACAATTATAATTCTTTTTTTTAAAACTGAGCAATTGAGGGTTAAGGGCCTTGCTCAAGAGCCCAACAGTGGTGATGGTAGGGATTGAACCGCTGACTTTTGGATCAGTAACCCATCGCCTTAACCACTAAGCCACCACTGCGCTACAAAGAGAACATAGCACTATGCCAAAACCCACGATCGAACCAGTAATCTTTATATCTTCAGTCTAACGCTTTCCCAGGTGAACTATTTCGGTCTCAACCTTTTGATGGAAGACCACCCAATCTTTAGGTCAGCGAATGTGTAGGAACGGATAACTAGATACCACTTAATATTTGTTTGTAGATTTCTTGCTGGCAGTAAATTCATCAAACCAGCAACTGCCTGACATTACTAAAATGTTGCATTTTTCTTTTGTGGTGCTTTTCCAAGCTTGTATTACAGCTTCATTCAGTTGTTCATTTAGGGGGCTTCATTCTGATCTTCAGGATGTGAAATGCTTCCTTATTTGGATTAAGGTGATTAATCTGGCTAGTCTTCTTTCCCTGATAAGGTCTTTGTTGTGTTTAGGTCATTGTCTTGCTGCATGGTGAAATGATTTCCAATTAGACGGGATGAATTGGTGAAATAGTGTTTATTATGCTGCTGCAATCAAAAGTTCCAGAAGCAGCTGTGTTAAGCCCATGACATGACACTACCTCTGCCATACACATGTGTGCATGTTTTGAATCATGAGCAGACCTGGTTTTTCTGTGTACCCTTCCCATTTTTCTGATTTGCATCTTGTGCAGGTTGTATGTCATGTCACTGCTTACCTCAGAGTTTTTTTTTAAACAAATGCAGTCTTCACAAGTGAAACCCAGTGCTTAAACCAAAAGACATTCCGAGCTATTAACAGATTAAAAGTCGTGTTCTCCAATATTATTGATCACTTGAAGAATGTGTGACTTCAAACAAAAGGTGCCATGTTCAATAACACACACAACAATTGCTGAAAAGGAAAGCTGAACTTTTAATTATTCCATTATCTCATATTTAACTTTTGATCAAACTCTAGTGTATAGCAAAAAGAATACTTTGCCCTGTATTTTCAGTACTTGTAGTTTATTGTTACTCCTCCAGCTCCACCCTTTGTAGCCACCACTTTCTGCAACTAAATAACTTGCCCTTTTTGGTTTCCCATCTAGATTACATTCTGGAACATTCAGAGGATGACACAAAGTCTCTCTTTGCTATCATCAAGGTGAATGTTAGCAATTGTTAGTCTTGTTGTCTCTATGAATTTTATAACCGTTTGTAAATACTTTAAAAATGCTTTTATTTTTATTTATTTATGATCATTTTCCCTTCTGTTTCTCAGATCATCAATGATCTCATGCATTTTAAAGGCTCTCACAAGCATGAGTTTGACTCTCGTTGGAAAAGTTTTACTTTGGTTAAGAAATCTATAGAGGACCGAGTGAGTTACTGAGTGTTTTATATAAGATGAAAAATACTTTCTAATTCTACACACAGCAGAATAAGGGTCATTTATGTTTAGTGTTGTTACTGTGGATTTGAAAAATTGGTTTTGTATTCTAGCTGCACGGAAAGAAGCAACACATCCGAGCCCTACTCATAGACAGAGTACTTCTGCAACATGAGGTATCAATCAAATACATGATGTTAGCTGAAAGCATGCATTTTTATATGTGGGTCTTTTGCTTCATGTTTGACATGCGTTTATCCATATATTCTATACATTTTGGGAATTTATCATGCAGGTCTTGTACAGGGAGTGCAGAATTATTAGGCAAATGAGTATGTTGACCACATTACCCTCTCTATGCATGTTGGCCTACTC
>JBCNYG010000019.1:28110323-28131252 GCA_039654305.1 Porochilus rendahli
AAGAACATAGTTGTTTTTCAATAATAAAACTAATCCTCAAAAATACAACTTGCCTAATAATTCTGCACTCCCTGTATGTTGAGGAAATGTGTGAATAAAACCATAACTTGCTTTATCTTACATAAAGAAAAATGCTTTGAGCGTGCCCTGTTTAATGAGATTTTCCACTGGCAGATGCGTAAACTTCTATTGGACGGCTGTGAATACAAAACTGTTCACCAGGAACTCCTGAGAGACCTTCTGCGTCTGTCTACCAGCACCTACAGTCAAGTACACCGGAGTTCATAACCATTCTGTTTATAATAACCACAGCTTTTATCGGCATCAGTTTTAAATAACATGTGTGCCACCAGGTCCGCAGTAAGGCTCAGAGTGTTTTGTTCACTGCTCTGGGAACCTACAACTTCTGCTGTCGAGACATCACTCCTCGAGTGCTGGAGCTGCTGGAGTCAGCCCGGACCAATGTCACTCAGCAGCAGTTTAAGGTACACAGCAATCATACTCTACATGATTTTAACAGAAGTGTTTGCCCCTTTCTGAGTCATGTCTTTGAGTGTTTCAGGTTTATTTACGATGGTGTAGGAATTTAATTAACGACTTGATTTCAAGATAAGTTCCAGATTCCACCATTTTTTCATGTGAATAATCTTTGAGGTCAGGAAGCCAGCACTTGATTGTATAAATGCACACACACACACATATGTAACACACACACACATATATGTATGTATATATGTTAGGGGTCTGAATCGCGATTCTTATTTATTAGCATCCTGAATCGATCCAACCATACCATTTGTCCACACACGGCCTCCGTCATGAATTGTTCCAGAGAGTGGCGGGAACAGAACTTGCTTTTAGCCTGCAGCCAGTGCCGTCTTCGTTGAAGGCAAATGTTTGGGTGCACTTCGGATTTTAAGATTTTCAGGCTAAGAAGGAGCTTGACATGACATATGCCATGTGCAAAATCTGCAAAATTGAAATCAAGTATTTCAGGAACACTTCAAATCCTGAGCCCACTTCTTACACCCTCACCCAGAGCTTAAAGAACTGGAGCAGCAGGCACGACCAACTCCTGACAAGTGTACACTTCATCAATTCACTAAACTCCCAACCAACTCAACGAGTAAAGCAGATCAGTACATCTACAAAACCAGTTGTCTAGTAATATAATTTCTTTCTTTCTTATAGTAGATTTGTTCCTAGCTTATAGAAGAATGTAGTTACTCGTGAAATTGTCTCCCTTTGTTTGTATCAAACATCGGTTTGAATCAATTTCGATATCGAGATATCGAAAATCAGAATCAAATTGAATCGTGAGTTGTTAGATTCACATCCCTAACATTATATATAATATAGTCAAAATGTTGGCTGCAGTCATTTTGGATTTACTGTCTCTGTGAGCATTCTCGTTTTCAGAGATACTAGAATGTGAGGTCTTAACAAGACTCCTTCCTCTCTGGTTAAAATAGGTAACAATTTACACCCATTTCTTTGAAATTTTTAGCAACTCAAATGTCACTCGTTGAATTGATCTGCTTGTTCACTTGTGTTGGACAACTCTGCCCAATGAGGTCACGTCACTTCCGGGAAAAAGTGACTGCTTACCATTTGTTGAGCCCCCACTAGTAATCCAAGAGATCAAATTGCCCAGTTTTGTGCTTTTTATGGTCATTTATGTTAAAATAAGTGTCTGCATCACATAAATGTATTACATTACGTTTAAATTATGCAGTAAGGATAAACTACACTGGTACTCTTTAAAGTAGAGCTTAATACATTATTGTGTATATATAGTTTGTATATAATTTTATTTCTCTGCTACCTTAGGGTGCCCTTTACTGTCTGTTGGGAAATCATGGAGGTGTTTGTCTGGCAAACCTGCACGACTGGGATTGCATTGCTCTGACCTGGCCAGCAATGGTGCGCTCAGGCCTCAGTCCTGCTATGTCTCTGGAGAAACCCTCCGTTGTCAGGCTCTTTGATGACCTTGCAGATAAAGTCCATCGCCAATATGAGACAATTGGCATTAACTTCACTGTAAGCAGCTACACCCCCTCCTCCCACTTCGGTCCTTAAAATAAACAATATAAAACTGATTCGAATGTTCATGCTGTGGAGTGCCGTTTCAGGCGTTGATCAAACAGATATGTGTTTTGTGTGGGTGGGTTTGCAGGTGCCACAGAGTGCGCTGGAACTTGGCCGCAAGCTCACGGAGTCAGGTCGGCCTGTTGCTCACTTGGGTCCACCAACAGAACAAGAGCTGGAACAAGGAATTGCTTTGGAAAAAGCTAGAAATCTGGAGGCTGTGCGGTTAGTTCTCTCTCACTCTCTCTCTCACTCTCTCTCACTCTCTCTCACTCTCTCTCTCTCTCTCGCTCTCATCTATCTTTATCTATGTATCTTTCCCCCCTAACACTTGCACTGTCTGGTATCACCCAAATGAGTCTGGTTCCTGTTAAGATTTCTTCTTCATGACTTGTGTCCTGTTACTCTTTTGATGCCTATTATTTCTATGCAGTAATTATGAAAAGCTGGTTCATGATCTACTAGACTGTCTCAGGGACCGAAACCTGTAAGTTCCATGTGGTTTTAGTCCCCAGACATTACTCTTAGAACTGTAACTGTGTTACGTGCATGCACATGATGAATGTATTTAAATATCTGTTTACATCTCTTCCAAGGCCATGGAAGTTTGAGCACATGGCAATCGGTTTCCTGTCTCTATTGCTGAGAGATGACCATCCTCTTCCTTTCCTGGCTGTGCTCTTTTTTGTTCAGAGTCTCAATCATGATGCACTTGTCGTACGCAAGGTGACTAGCCTATGCAGCTAGTTTAAAGTATTGACACAATTTTCCTGTGGTCATATTTCAGTGCTTTAGACCCGTTTGTGTTTCCAATAGGTGGCAATTTCGGCTGTCGCAGGAATCCTTAAGCAGCTGAAGAGGCCCCGCACAAAGGTGGCCATCACACCCAGTGACATCAGTGAGTAAAGCACCACTTATGGCTTAAGAACCTACATTGCCAGTAACGTGCAATCTATTTCACACAAAGTGTCTACACATCACAAATTCACTAGCTTACCCTCCAGATGAGTGAATGCTCTAATTTGCTTACACAACCTTTCTTTGCTGGAATATGCAATGCTCAGAAATACATATCATACGCCATGCATGTTCAGAAGTGAAACATCTAAAGGCAGCATGATTTTTACTTAAATTTACTGTCTCTTTTGTCTGCTGAGCAACGATAATTCGGCGTGTCACCAACAGATGAGTCTGCCTATCCACTGTTTTCTACACCACTAATCCATCAGGGTTGCAGGGAAAGCATAACTTTAGTTGAGGGGCATGTAATAAAAATGTGGCTCTACGGGTTACTACTATTGTTTTGTTGTAGGTGGTGTGATGGAGCCTATGGAACTGGTAGCTGGAGACAGGACAGAAAATGACTGGCTTCAGTATCATGCTGATAGCTTACCACGCACTCAGCAGGACTGGGACCATTTCCGCTTTGTGGAGAAGACTCACTGGGGTTACTACGGTTGGCCAAAGTATGCATATCTCACCAATTTTATCTCACTTGCGATCTTACTCTTAGCATGATCTACAGCAAACTGTGTCTGATCTTGACTTTTCTCTTTTTATTCACTATCTATTTTCTGTAGGAATTTGATGGTATATGCTCCTGTGGAGCAGCAGCTGAGAGACCTCAGGCCAGAGGTGATGAATGAGGTATGCACACAGACTCTCGTATTATATTATGAGCCGGAGAATTTGGTACATTTCTACTGACAGGCTTTAACAAAGAGTGTTCTTTTCCATTTGTAGAGTGAGCGAATCATCTATGACCATTTCACAAACCCAGTGTTCATCAATCAGCTCATTAAGTTCTTGTCACTTGAGGACCGCAAAGGAAAAGACAAATTCAACCCACGTCGCTTCTGTCTCTTTAAGGTATGAGCAAAAAGACCAGACTGCAAAGTCTGTCTGATGTTTATTTTCACGGATGAAGAATGATCAGTCAGTAGGCTGGGTATTTATTTCATGCATATTCCTATTTGATTCCTTGAGCAGGGTTTGTTCAGGAACTACAGTGATGCCTTCTTGCCAGTGCTTAAGCCTCACATGGAGGATTTAGCTAACGATTCCCATGAGAGTACACAACGATGTGTGGCCGAGATCATTGCTGGCTTAATTAGAGGCAGCAAGCACTGGAGCTTTAGTCAGGTAAGCATTAGAGAGTTCGATTTAAAATTGAATGTAAGCGCAACACTTTCCCCCCCCTTGTTTTTCTTATTTTCTTCTCCCTGAGTACAGGTGGAGGCCCTGTGGGAGTTCCTGATCCCGCTGATGCAAAAAGCATTATCCAACATCACAGTAGAGACCTTTGCTGACTGGGGCACGTGTGTAGCTACTGCCTGTGTATGTTGTCTCTATCCACTGAGCACTTCTGAAGTTTGATGTGTGTTGACCTATTGTAGTGTGGTTGAAGTGAGGTTAACTGACTGCTGTCTGTCCTTGTAGGAGAGCAGAGATCCACGGAAGCTTCACTGGCTGCTGGAGATGCTGATGGAATGTCCTCTGAGTGGAGAAGGAGGGTCCTTTGTGGATGCCTGGTAAGAAGTTATTTGCAATCTGAGCTTTGAACTACATAAAATCTAATCGATACAAACTATTCATTTTATATAAGGATCAGTATAATCTCATATACGTAGGTCACCACTTATTTGGTCCTGCAGGCCAATATGAATGTGGATAGTCACAAAGCAAGGAATTCAACCGGCATAACATACAATCACAGACATTTTCCTGTAGCTCACTGGCAAACATGGAATGCTGTAACAATTTCCTCGATCTGGTGATTATAGAGTATATGCAAATTATAACATTCAAGATCCCGAAGCTTGTGGTTAGAAAAATGTACAACACTGCAAATGCCAACATTGCTCTTTATTTTGGATAATGCCAAAATATGAGAATGCTGAGATGCTGACATTTACATTTTCATGTAGGGATGGCTTAAGGTCATTAACCATTTTGAATTCCCCCCCCCTCTTGCTGTGTAGTCATTTGTATGTGCTGCAGGGAGGTCTCGCTCAGCAGGAGTGGAGGGTACCGGAGCTTCTCCATAGGCTTTTGTCCTACCTGGAGCCCAAACTCACTCAGGTGTACAAGAATGTGCGAGAGCGTATCGGCAGGTAAGGCGTGAACCGGAACTCCCTAGTGTGTGTCCAAAATGTGCATATATGGTACGTGTTTACCGTGAAAGTGTGTTCAATATGTGAAGGTCATCTGAAATGTATTAAACTCATGACAGCCAGCCAAATAAATCTCTAAATTAGAATCATATTTGTTTTCAGTAAGTAGGTAAAATTTGTTCTTTAGAGCGTCTCCACCCCATGATTCAACAGGGTTAGCAGTTTTGAAAGGATGCAGTTGGCTGCCTTCATGTGACTCAGAGAGAACCTGATAGACTTCTTTGTGTTCTTCCCTCATGAACATTTCTTTTCCTTAATGTTGTCGTCCCGTGCCCCCCCCCCCATCCCCCCCTTTTTTCCATCCTCTGTTCCCTGGTTCTACAGTGTATTGACATACATTTTCATGATGGATGTCAATCTGCCAAATACGCTACCCACAAAGTCCCCTCACATCACTGAGTTCACAGAAAGGATCATAGCTTGCCTGAAACCACTGCTGGAAGGAGAGGAGGAGATCCAGAACCATGTAGTGGAAGAAAATGGAGTGGGTGAGCAGGATGAAAGAACTCAGGCCATCAAACTGCTCAAAACTGTACTTAAGTGGCTGATGGCTAGCGCTGGTCGCTCCTTCACCACTCCAGTCGTTCAGCATCTCCAGCTTCTACCTCTGCTTTTTAAGGTCTGTCCTGTATTATTCTTCTTCATTTTCCCTTTGACACATTTAACTGTGTTAGGACCACTATAGAGTATCTGTATTTGGGTGATGGACCATTGTTACTGGATGGAAAAAAAAAAAGAAATCCCTTCAAAAAACAACAAACATGCCATTACAACCAGGACTGTAATGTGTTTAATTAGCATTGTCCTCTGTGTGCCCTTACCTTGTACCTAGTTGATTACATGGCTGTTAAATGTGTGCACAAAGAGAAAATGGGCTTTTTAAATGGTCACCAGAGATGGAATGAATAAAAAAAAACAAATAAACACACATCACATTGGCACATCTTCTCTCTGACTCAGTGCTCTCTTTGTTCAGTTGTTTTCCTTTTTTTTGCTGTATATAACCTTGACAACCCACCCCCAATTTTCTGTATCTACTTGTGTACAGATTGCTCCTGTAGAGAATGATGACAGTTATGATGAACTGAAGAGGGATGCGAAGACCTGCTTGTCTCTCATGTCCCAGGGCCTCCTCTACCCAGAGCAGATTCCTCTAGTTCTCAAAGTGCTGAACGAAGTAAGTATAGGTTCTGATGGCAGTTGTGACCTAATGAGTCCCAGATAATCTGTTCAGTTTCATGAGGTTTTTGATTTAATTCATCTGGTAATCCTTAAATGTAGTCATTGTTGTGCAGTGGAAAGTTTTTAGCAGTTGGTCCTAAGCGGTGTATGTGCTTAGATTGCAGGGAGCAGCTCGTGGCATGCCCGCTACTCTGTGCTCACTTATCTACAAATAATGGTTTTCTACAACTTGTTCACAATGCTGAGCAATGAACAGGCAATCCAGAGTGTGCGAGCACTTGTCATCAGGCTGCTGGAGGACGAGCAGTTAGAGGTAAAGCCTGCTCTGTGGTGCTTTGTGTTCGTTAACCCTCAATAACTCCTTCCACATCCATTTATTTTCTTTCTTCCCAGGTGAGAGAGATGGCTGCTACGACTCTGAGTGGGTTCCTGCAGTGTAACTTCTTGACCATGGACATTACCATGCAGACTCATTTTGAGGCTCTATGCAAAACCAGGCTGCCTAAGAAGAGAAAAAGAGACTTGTGTTCTGTTGTGGACACCATACCATCAGTTGGTAAAGCATTCACTTTGATAGTACTGTAATTGTTATATACCCATAACCACATGGGGTACACATGTATAGACGGAGTTGAATGTGTGTCCAGATCTAGTGCGGCGCCATGCCGGAGTGCTGGGTCTCAGTGCCTGCATTCTGTCCAGCCCTTATGATGTGCCCACCTGGATGCCCCAGTTGCTCATGGACCTCAGTGCCCACCTCAATGACACTCAACCTATTGAGGTAGACTACACTATTATCTGTCACTTCATGTTATGTATTTTCTGAATGTATTTTGACTTTTGATCAGTCGCCAAATGATTGGTTTTTAATTTGTTTTAGATGACAGTGAAAAAGACTTTGTCAAATTTCCGCCGGACTCACCATGACAACTGGCTGGAGCACAAGCAGCAGTTCACAGATGACCAGCTTGTGGTGCTCACAGACCTACTTGTATCACCATGCTACTACGCCTAGACAGGTGAAACAGGTCTGTTTGGAGGGATTTTTATGATCTTTTTTGCTTTTTTTTTTACTTCAGCATTTCTGGTTGAGAAAGCAAATATTAAAACGACATGTAATGAGGACAAGCATGGAAAAGTAGAATGATGCAATAACTTGAATTTGGGGGTGGGGGGTTAAATTGTGTACATACTGTAATGTATTTAACCCACATTTTGCATTTTTAATATTCTTAATATTTAAGGGTCATCAGTGCAGGAATACATAGCCTGCATGCTGTAATATTATTGTACAGATTTCTTTTTTTCCCCTGTATGTGTGGATGTGAATGTGTGATCAAGGACCGACTGCCTGTGGATCTCATCTCCCATTCGAGCCATTCTTCCAGCCATTTATAACTGGCCTCTTCAGAAGGTGTGAGGACAGGTTCAGACATGGAGCTGTTAGGAAATCTGATTTATCAATTAACTGTGGTTACATTCACACTGCAAGCAAAAGTGGCCCATTTCTGATCTCTTTATACGTCACACTTTTCTCATGACATGAACCCTTAATATCTATGTAGCGCGTGTGGCAATGCAGCATCGGAGTGTACAGACATGGTACTCATAGAGCCTCGAGTCGAGCCTCAGAATTTCTTGGTGTTTTGATAGAAGTTTGTTTCTGAATTCAGGTATATCACAGCTCTAGCACTCTGGTCTCATATTTCATTGGACTGAAGTAATCACCATGACTGTGCAGAAAGCTGTTTATATATTTCATCTCGACTTTTGTGAAGAATATGCATTCATTGAGACTTGTTTTGTAGCCAACATGGATTGTTCATTTATTGCAAAAGACAGCTTCATGTTAGCAGCTATTAGTGCCACTTGGCTGGGGGCCTGATGGGATTTTTTATTTTTTTTTAATAAACAATCAAATGTCAGTTCAGGGACATGATTCAGATTAGTGTTCTTTAAATAGTGGCCAAGAAGTATTGTATGAACATTCATTTATCTGCTGAATTGCTTAATCCTCTTGTGTCATGGGAAGGCTGCAGCCCAGCTCAGCTGACTCTGGGTGAAGGTGGGGTATGCCCTGTAAGGTAAGCCAGTTCATCATGGCAACACAGAAAATTCAACAAAGAAATGTCTTCGCTAGGCCCGGTTATGCGAACAGTCAGTCTGAATCATGCCTAAGCTTACAGTGTGTATGTAGTCCACTTCCAGTCAGAAGCTTTTAGACCAGCCCTTTCTTTAAATGAAGGTGGCTTCTGAGAGAGCTCTTGAGATCCTCTTGTGTATGGTCAAACCAAGACCCTTTGTAAACCAGCACCACAACATAACAGACAGACTTTTTTGTGTTAGTGTAGTATGGGATTGATGATCAGTAGCTCTGACTCACAATTCTTGCACAGATCTCAGTTCACATGCCATCAAACTTGTTTTGGTCTCATACATGTTACATTTGTGTTTTTATGTATGTATGTATGTATGTATATATACTGTATATATGCACATATCTATGCATATTGTAATTATTTTGAATAGATTTACATGGCATCTACTTTGGGGGGGGGGTTTCCTACATTAAAATGAAGCACCAGTCATGAGTGAGTGGAACTGTGTGTGAGCTGAAAACATTTGAAGTGCATGTGCATGTTGGTGTGTTCATAATGTTCATAATTTAATGAGGTTATTTAAGTGGCATGTGACTGAGGATCCTCAAATTTTCCATCCAATACACATTTTATTTCTTGTTCCATGTACTCCAAGCCAGACTGATTTAGAAAGTACTGTTGTCCTCTGCCATGCTCATTTACAAATCCTTAAAGATCTTTACATTATCATTTTATTTATACCAGCTGGGAGGGACTCATGGATAGTCCTGTTCTTTATTATTGAATATCAATACTGGCAACACTGTGTAGCTTAGTGCCAAAACTGCAGTGTTTTTTTTTGTTTGTTTTTTTTTTAGATGTACTGTTTGCTTGTTTTATTTGACAATATGCAATTAAAATGTTTTTAACAAAAGAAACACAGTCTGTTCTTTGGTAATTAGTAATTTTGTTACCCAGTTTTATTTACCATCCTGTACAACTTGTACCTAGTTCCAGTATTACTGTCCTATGCTAAATAACCCTTGGTCTTTCTGTGGTGCACAGATTTTTTTCACAGAATTTACATTTACGGTATTTGGCAGACGTTGTTATCCAGAGCAACTTGGTTATTATTTTTATGAAATTGAGGGTGAAGGACCTTGCTCAACAGTGGCAGTACTGGGAATTGAACCCTCAACCTTCAGTTCAGTAACCCATTGTCTTAACCACAATGCACATAATTTTCATGAGCTTCTCATTTAGGCCCTACACAGAGCTACAGTGATCTTTATCACGATGACGTTTAACATTTGCTAATGTATTTCCCTTTCTGAGTGACGGTGATAAATATACTGTTTGAATGTTTAAAATACATGAAACCTGCAGTAGTAAATAAGTAACAGTTAAAGTAAAGAAATTCTGATCGAAAATGCAATTAAGTTAGTGAGACACCATATTGTTGCTACCCGTTTTGTATATGTATCTCCAGTGGGAGTGAGAGGAGGGTCGGTGACATGTCACTCCACAGCCTCCTGTAGAAGTTTCTTGACCAGGCGCTCCAAGGAGAACAGGTGATCATCTGATTCTTCAGGCGTCAGTTCCCTGAGAGCATTGGCCAGCTCAAATAAGTACTCTGTGTTTTTTCCACTGGGTCCAACTGCCTTGAGGATCTGCTGTGCAATAAGTTCCAACGGTGCTGGCCCGAGGTAGTTTGGGTTGTCACAGGATCCGATATAAAGCAGTGTGTCGTTGATGGGCCTGTGTGCCTCTTCTTTAGGATAAAATGTAACTGTTATTACTCTGTATCCACCTTTCTCTCTGTAGTCCAGATACTCCTTGACTTCTGATTCCCTGCCAGATGGAAGTTTGTAAGCAATGCCCCAAACACAGCCCTGTATAGCAACAATGAAAGGATTTTATTATCTTCGTCTTTGAAGGGTAACGATGTGTAGTACTGTCCCTTATTCTGCAGATCATTTTTTGACAATATGTATGTGAACACCTAAATATGGGTGTGGTCCAAACTTGCCACAAAGTAGGAAGCACACAATTGTCCAGAATGTCTTAGTTTACCAAAGCAGCAAAATTCCTCTGCATTTGATTCCCAGTCTCGGCGAGGCCGTTTCTGTGTGGCGTTTGCATGTTCTCCACGTGCTTAAATGGGTTTCTTCTGGGTACTCCAGGTTCCTCCCACAGTCCAAAGACATGCATATTAGGCTAATTGATTGTTCCAAATTGCCCCTAGATGTGAGTGTAAATGGTGGTGTGTGTTGGCCCTGCAATGGTCTGGAAAGCTGTTTAGTGTGTACCCTGCCTTTGCCCAGAGTCGGCTAAGATAGGCGTCAACTTCGCCGCAACCCTTGAAGTAGGATTAAGCGGTTTGGCAAGTGAGTGAACAGGTTGACATAGTGGTTAGCACGTCTACCTCACAGCAAGAAGGTCCTGTGTTTGATTCCAAATCTTGGCATTTCTGTGTGGAAGTTGCATGGGTTCCCTCCGGATACTCCAGTTTCCTCCCACAGTAAAAAGACATACATATACATATTAGGCCAATTGGTTGTTCCAAATTGCCCCAGGTGTGAGTGTGAATGGTTGCGTGTTAGCCCTGCAATAGTCAGTCAAACTGTTGTACTGAGTGTACCTTGCCTTTGCCCAGAGTTGGCTAAACTCCAGCCCAGCGACCCTAATAGTAGGATTAAGTGAGTGAATGAAAGACTGGGAGCCGCAGTGGCATACCGGTTAGACCTATTTTGAATGTTGACCATGGATGTTGTTATGCAATCAACAGGGGATCTAAACCGGGAACAGGAAGTTCCACGCGCACGTACTCAGGTGAAGCCCTGCTTTAAACCCAAACAGTATATTTACCTCGGGGTCTTCGGTCAACGTCACCACCCGTCCGGGCTGCAAATAAACAATCACAGGACCTCTAGTGAGCGTTTGAGTGACACTTTCTAACATAACTGGCCGTTAACATGAACGTGCTGGTTACCTTTCCAGGAACCCCGCGGTGATCTGTGCTTCCCTGCCAGAACCGGCGACTGAAGCCGGTAATGAAACCGACGCGCTTCTCCTCGAACGGAAAGTCAACTTTCCAAATGAGCGACCCGTATCCGAAAACCCACATCTCTGTGGCACCACTTCCGTCTAAACGCCACAGATCAACAGTTCATTACTGCACACCAACCTCCCCTTTCAGACATGACTTCCACCTGTACACGGAATAAATCACCTCATGCTACAGTAGCCTATAAAAAGAAACGGACGCAGCGTGCAGTGACGTCACACTTTCTTGGCAGTAAAAAAAAATAGAAGTGGCCTGCAATGACGTTGCACACTGGCTTGGGCACTAATGTGATTCTACGGGGGCCGGGAAAGGACACGGGGAAGAAAGAAACGCGTGAAGGGGGGGTTGAGGAAGAGTACGTTTTGTGAGCTTCGGTTAATTTACCTTCGGGTCAATCACCGTGTTGAGGTCAGTGTTTATGTTTGGTTCAGTGCAGTTTTATGGTCCTGGAAATCAGATATAAAGAAATATAATAAGAATTGTTCTTCTGCTATACATCCAAACAAAAACAAAACCCACTGTTCTGTTTACCAAAAATACATGGAGACATGTATTACCTGCAACATCCCTCATCAGGGTCTGTAATGAACTTCAAAATATTTTGCAAGTAGTTGAGATTAAAAAACACACAATATATAAAATCGTTTATTTATTTATGTATTTATTTAGCTTCAATTTACCTTGTTTTTGTTCACTGCCTGATTTACGTTTCCATTTTGCTGTGTCTTATACACAATGTGGTATTTAAGTTTTTATGCTATAATATTTTGTACACTCCACCTTTTCAATGTTAATTATTCATAATTTTAGGTTTCAATCAATAATTAACTTTATATACATATTTCACAAGAGGGCGCTATTTACTCAACAGAAACGTTTTTTCTGAAGTCTTGATTAAACCTGGTGCCAGGTTGAAGTGGTGTAAAATAGCCAGTGTTAAAACCCACCCCTTTTGTCAGTGAACAGACTACATCTCTAACAAACAGAAAACAGTGTGGTATTTTAAATCATTGCAGTACCATAGTTCAGTGATTCTTAAGTATTTGGTCCATGAAGTACATTCAGGTAACATTTTACTTTTTTTATACATATATATTATATATGTATATTTAGTCTTACAATTACATTTATGGCAATTAAATTTATGGCATTTGACAGACGGCCTTATCCACAGCAACTTACATTTTTCTATATAATAGCCTTATTATATAACCTTAGCCCTAACTATTGAGCCACTGTCCTTACTATTGTCAGAGTTAATGTACTTATTATTTTGTAATGACTGAACAATTAAGACTGCTCGTTCCGAAATCAATACCCTAAATTTTACAGAGTTAAATAATGACCTTACTTTACAAATTTAAAAAAATCCGTAGTATAGGTGGTGTGATAACTTCATTTCCACTACCCCTGACTGCAAAACATTTGGAAGTCTGATGAGCCAAATTACATTACAAATTACAAATAAACATTTGTTTTGTATAACATTCGTTCTAAAAAATTACCATTATGCCGTACCTAAATGTCTAAAAGTCATAAAAGAAAGCAAGCAATGAAATGAGACCTTAGTTTGGGGGAAATTGTAAAAAAAACAACAACATTTACTTAGCAGACTTAATGGTAGTGTGAAATTACAGATGATAGTGTTCTTGTATATGAGCAATAACTACAAAAATATACTCTAGATGCCAAAGAAAATGCTAAAAGCATTAGAGACAGTACCAAAATATTTCCTTAGATTAGAAAATACAGTCTGCCATAAAAACAGGTACAGATCTTCATACAATTATATATTAAACATTTACCTACAATATTTTAAAATTACAATCCTAAATTACATAATGTTTAACAGGCATAAAAACAAAACTTACATTTAAAAAAGATTAGAAATAAAACCGCTTAGAAAGGTGTATCCCCCAGAAATGACAGCATGTGCGCTACACAGTAGTGAAAAAGTACCAACAGCATAACTACATACTTCTTTTTTTTTTTTTTTGCCTGGACGGAGGGAAAAAAGGCATTACTACTTTGTTTAGAGTATTCTGTGGACATATCTGATATACTTGCACTTCATCAGCATGATTTCAGCACTTAGTACAAATTCTAAAACTCCTTATGTCCAGTAATGATTGGCATATTTTCCCTTGTGTGACACATACCATTGCTTTAGATTTCAAAGTCTTCAATCACATATACAAAAAAAAAATAATAATAAAAATCACATAAAAAGGAAAAGACATTAAAGTAAAAAAGAGGGGGGAAAATGCCCCTGCCGCCATGCCCTTGTTCCTTGGCTATTGGATGATGCAGCTGCACACAGGAAGGCAAGGGGCTTGCTAAAAGCTATGGAGCCTGTGGGCAGGCTTCTGGTTGTCATGGATACAGTGGTTGGTCTTGGCAGGCACAAGCGGTTCCTTCTCATTCAAAACCCCTAAGCTGGAACAGGTTTTCTCTCTAGGGCTTCACATGTTTCAGTAGTGATGCTAGCAGTAGTGTTCAGGTTATTTTTTGGAAGGCCAGAGTGGACATTGCAGGCACAGGGATTCCAAAACACATCACATCTGTAATCAGGAAAAAAAAATGTGACGAGGCAGTTCGGGGGGGGAAAAAAAGGGTTCTTCTGTTTAAAAACATGCGGAAGTTCACCTCTTATTCACAGCATCTTGCCTGGTGCTGGCTTGGTCTTAATACTGTTTTCCAAAAACACCCTGTAATTAAAGAAAATACTAATTATGAATAGTTCTGTGAAACAGACTGATTCATACACTGACTAATACACTCACATCTGATCATCTTCTAGAGACTTCTGGATCTCTTGAAGTACATCTATGGGGGGAACAGAAGTGACAAATAACCACATAACACTCCAAATGTCCATCTTAGCAATCACTTAGCTGAAGCAATGCAAACGTTGTGCAGTGTAGCATCATTTCATTATATTTCATCATTCAATGCAGCTCCAGCAACTGAATAAACAATAAAACATTCTGTACACATATAAAAGTATTGTGCAGACATACACAGAACTTGTTATGGATCATGCAACAACAAATGATCACAACACAAGGCTGACGATGTTACTTGTGCATATTATTGCACATCAAAGTAAAAAAAAATAAAATAGCAAGCAACATTAAAATAAATCCTAATGCTGATCTTCACTACAGATTTTATCTTGGGCATCCAATCTTCCAATGGGCAACTTGCTAGCCTGTCGCTAGGATCTAATATGGCCCCTGGTTAGTGATGTACTCACTCTCATCGTTCAGCAAAGCATGCTCCATTACTTGACTAGCAGAATTCTCTGAAATATACAAGCATTCAGGTCAGTTTAGCAAAGCATGCCAGTATTTGCAAGAACACATCACTTTTTAGTCGCTTACGGTATTTTAATTTAATTTATTTTTTTATTTTAATATATGCCCTTTGGAGAAAAATGTCACTTATTTTGCTTGTACTGATCCACCAGGGTTAAGATTTACTGGAGTAAGGGATTAAATTTTTCCCTATGAGAAATTTTCCAAACTGGAATCCCAGTCTTATAATTTATAGTTTACTTTAACGGTAGCGCACAAAAAAAATGGAACTAGTACATATAATTAGGTAACTTATCTCTGCCAAGTACGTTAGGGGTTATTTTTTTTTTTAGGTCTGTGTGGTAGCAGAATTATGGAAAAAGTTATGCGTGGATTTTCATGAAGTTTTAACCAGAAGTGGGGCTTTGAGCAAAGACGACTCCATTAGACTTTGAAGATGATGTGGAGTGAAATCTGGATTTAGATTTTTTAAAGAATTCTCTCATATTGTGAAATACAGTTTGTTGGAAGTATTGTATTATCGTAAACCCAGTAGGGGTTGCTGTATACTTTTCAATTTTTATTTATTATTATTAGAATTGTTATTATGAATTTATTTATTTTTGCAAAAGATTTATGTGCAGATTTTCATGCCATTTCTACCACAGGTGGGGGCTAAGACAAGGAAGACACTATATTAGATTTTCAAGAATATCTGGATCTAGGGAGACATTATTTTTAAAGGATTCTTGAACATTGTGAGACAGGACAGTTTTTAACATTACACGGTTTCTGTGGGGACTGCTTGGCTTGGCAGAGGTTTGTGCTTTCTAAGTGCTCTTTCTGCTTATATTCCATCTTTAATTTGTTCTGTTAAAAAAAAAAGTCATCAAACCTAAACATACATAACAGAGTAAGATTATTGGCTGCATTCAAATTCTTATATTTTAAAAGCTAAAGACATATTTGGTAAATTATTCACAGGAAAAAAACCCACATTGTTTCCTCCGACTGTGCCTAAAAATATAATCAGACAAGTACAAGTGTTTCACAGAATCAGTGTTTGTTAAAATAATGCAGTTAGAGAAGAAGAGGCATGAACATCTATAACAAATGTAAGTTTGGTGGTCAATAAGGCAATGAATACATGCATGTTTAGTATCTAATGCAAAGCTTTTTGGAATAAATACTCATTTTGATTAGATAATGGAACTCTTACCATACTTTTCACTGTTCCTGGTGTAGTTCCTATAAAAGCAGAAATATTCACACAGTAAAAAAAACATTCTTCTCAACAGAAACAAGAAGTCTTGTCCACCTGTAAGATAACCTCTGATGAAGAGTTATGAAGTGATAGTTCAGTAATATTGCAGCTTTTGTTCTCATTATTTGATTAGTTTACCTGTGTTCTGTGGACGCTCCATCAGGCTGGTCTCTGTGAGAGTGACTTGAATATGATGTGGGTCTTGTTTGGGAAGGAGCCTCCACCAAACACCGTGGTTCCACAACCCAACGTGCAGAGAGAGAGAAACGCTCAAACTCAGATGGAGAAATCAGATAGAGTCCTTTAAAATAAATAAACACATACATACATGACAGCATTTATTTTTCACTGTATACAACAAAGTAACTCATTTGTTAATTGTTTGCAGGTTACTCTGTGTCCAAAACTTACCCTGACCATACTTAGTGAAGACACAGGATGCGATTCCACTGACATCCTCTTTTCGGATGCAGGGGTAATGCACCTGCATTTTAATTGACGGCAAAGAGATGACATGTAGCTCTCCCTGATTGGTCAACACAGTCAAGCCGCTTTCACCGTAATCCTCCACACGACTGCTGCCAAACCAGGCCACGCCCACTCGACGTACCCTCGAACCATCAACTGCCGTCAACTTAAGCTTTGCCTTGCTGCTTACTTTAGGTAATGCAAATAACTATGAACAAATAAAGAGAAGGAGATGAAGTCTATATATAAACACATTCTACAATTAAATTTAACAGACCAATAACAGCATTATAATTCCAAAAAAGAAGCAGCTGTAGTTTTCTTCAGTAGCTTATTAATTCACATAGAATTACAGTATTTATTACAGATTCTAAATTGACACAGTAATTTATACAGTTTCACGAGATAAAATCCACAGAACCTCATGTAGTCCATCTCTTTCCTACTTTATCTACTAAAAAAACCCCACACTAAATAAGATCTTCAACACAGAAGTATGTACATTAAAAGCATACATTATCTGCTCTCCTTACAAAGCAAAGGTGTTTAATAGCAAATAAATAAATAACGTAATATACATTTTACTATAAGCAACAAGAAAACGTCTGTTAACTTTCTTTGCTACAATAGCTGCGTGTGGCACCCAACTGAAACTGGCAAAACTATACGAAGAGTGTAAAGTCGTCTAAGTTGCCCGGCGTATTTAATTTGCGTGAATTAGTATTGCGTGAGAAGCCCACGTAGTCAATGCATTGAAGAAAGCCAACAAAAGAATCTACATCTTAAGGAATCTCAGACACTGTGGCGTCTCAGTAACCGACATGGTTACAATTAATGGTTCTCTCATAAAATCTGTCGTAGAATAAGCTTCTTGCTAGGGCTTTGGAGAGCCTTCAGAAACACACAATGGCAATAACCATGCCTGGTGTTCTATACCAGGAGGCAATTCACTAGCTGGGCCTTAAAAGCCTTAAGGCCCACAGAGTATTGCACCATGTAACCAACACCTCCCTATCTGCAAGAGCAGAACTGTACCTTATGCAAAGTCATATCAGTTAAGAACTGCAAAAATGCTAAATGCTAGCTATAATACACAGACTTGCAATGTTTTGATTGGAAAGTATTTCGAGGACTTATGCAGGTAATGTAGTATATTTGTTATACATGCGCACATGGCCGGTAACTCAGTTATTCAGCAGTTTGGTAAACTATACTATACTACGCAAATCTGATCGTTTCTGACCTTTAACTGTTCCTCTGAGATGACAAGCAGCTGATGGGATCCATGCATATCAGGGCTACGAGAAAGATCATGTGCAACTTCCAATGGCTCTGGCAGTGGGGCTCCCCTACCATCCAAAACCACCAAGCCTACAACTGGAGCCCGGTGCATGAGCTGGATCTCTTTAGCTGAGAGACCAAAAAAATGGGAAAGAAGAATCCATCATTCCTGAGTATTCCTCTTCAGAGTGCTTAAAAAGTGATAAAGTGTAAAATGCCAGACTGTTCAATTACATGCACGTTATTTGCTCTACCTGAGTGAGCAGTCACTTGGTCATCCATTCGCCGTTCTACAGAAGGAAGCCGGAGCATATAGGCAAACACGGCACCTCCATTGGTTCCTGCCCATAGGGAGGGTGTACTGTGAGAGCCTGAAAAAGAGATCACCATTAATGAACTTTTTTTCAAGTTCAAATTCAATCCATACTGTAATTCATGGAAAAGGAAGGGGGGGGGGGAAACCCTATTTATTATTTATATAGAATATCCTCCTGATAAGTGTAAATTTAAATCTTCTTTACTATCCCACTTACTGTCACTAAGGAATGTGTCAGCAAAACAGAGAGTTCTAACAAGGCCTGTGAAAGAGTCATCAGCAGAGCGAGCTTCAATCTTCCTCTGAACTGGAGCCAGCTCCATTTCATGCAGAGCTTCTGCCTCCAGTCGGGCATTTATTTCCTGCAACTGATTTATATGCCATGAACAGAAATTATGAAGTTGGTGAGAATGTTAACAATATACACCACGTAATATAAAACTGAACAGGTATAAACATGACCAATGGTGAAACTAAAAGAGATTAAAAACATCATAGGGGTCCAGATGCTCCTGCCGACAGGACCATTTGATAAAATTCTTCAACAAGTCCAATACATAAAGTGACCTCGACCCTGAGGGGCACCCATACACCAACTTTGATGATCCTTTGTCATTTACTTTTAAACTTGCACAAACAACTCGTATGGACATACAGAACCCATTTCTATAGCTCCCGCTCCGCTCCAAGTTGCTAGGGGTGGGAGCTAATACATTTCTGAACTTCTGAACCAACTCTAATAGACATAAGGCAGAGAAAGCTACCTTGGCTGCATTGTTAGTGTGATGTTTGTGCATGGAGACTCGACTGCGGCGAATTCGACGGAAGGACTGTCGCAGAGACTTCTTAATGGACTTCACTCTAGATAATGGTCCTTCCATGGCCACCTGGTCACTGGGGTTAAGAGTGCACCTAGAGGAGAAGATGATCAAGAATGAAAGTACCAACATTCAGCCAAAGCAGGAAGGGGGGTTTGGGGGACAGGCATAATGTATACAGTAAATCAGGATCCTAGCCTGGAGTTTCTTTCAAAGGCAAGTAGCAAAACAAACACTATAATTATATATTAGGTTTCCCAGAAGCCATCCAAATCATGATCATCTAATGACTTATTCAACAAACCTACAGCAACTTACTTGACCAGGATGTTATTCTTCTGTTGGTAGTCATAGACACCAAAGCCATGACTGGTACCAAAGGCCACCAGCTTCCACTCTGAATGCAAAGCGATTGCTGTGACCACAGCAGGTGGCTGACACTGCACCAAGGCAAAAGGCTGGAAGCCTGGGGGAAAGGTGACCGGCTCATCACGGAGGTCCAGACGGGCCTGACCCTTCCAGCGGAAACCTTCTTGCCCCTGTAGCAGGTCCACTATTGTGGCCTCTACTGTCTGTTCAGCTGCCTCATCATTCATCTCCAGCACCAGAATCTAAGACAAAGTCAGTTGTACTAGTTACTGCCAAGTACAAGTCAGTACAAAACCTCTAGTTTAGCAGCAAAAATTTGTGATCTGACAGAGTTCAGTTGCTATATCACACGGCACAATACACTGTTAAGTGTGGCAGTTACAGAAACTTATATTTATTTACTAATAACCTTATACATATACTATACATATACTAAATGACCTCTACGGTTTATCTTTGCTCTTTGTAAAAAAATAAATAAATAATAATTATATATATATATATATATATCCACAATGACAAAATAAGTAGTAACAGCCATATAACAGTCATAAACAACGTTAAATTATAGTGAGCCTGTAATAATATTGCAAATTACCTGTCCTGCAGTTCCTGCCACAGTCAGGTATCCACTATATTTACACAAATGGATCTTCTGAATGCCAAGCCGAGGGTCATCACTATACGGGTCAAAAAAGCCCACCTAAAATGAAAAGTTGTGAGATTCTTTTCTAGCAATAACCTGGACTACACCAAAGATAAACAATTCTAGATATCAAATTAATCACTTTGAAACAAATACTAATAATCTGACTGTGACCTTGCGGAAAGGTGGCCACTCGCCCTCAGTGCCCTGGTTCATATTGTCATTGGGGTCAGCATCAGTGTGGAAAGCCGCCGCTGTGCTCAGTTTGTATATGGGGTAGAGACAGACCCCCGAGGCATCCCAGAAACGCACTGTTCCATCTTCATGCCTACAGAGGAACAAAGGACTTCAGATTCCAGTGTGCTTAACACATTGCATATTTCACAGATTCCTGATACCAGAGTCACTGCACACCCCATCAGGTCAATTTGTTGCAAGTTCTGGGTTTTTTGTTTACCTGAATATCAATTCTGCTTCAGCGTTATTAGGGTGAGTGTGTTAACATATGGTTACACAGTTTAAATGGTGCACCTATGCCATGTACCTATACCATCTATGCTGCACAGATAATCAGTTTCATGCTGTACTTTATAAAAGCTACACTATTGTCTACACTATCCAAGAAAGAAAATACAGATACCATTTGGTTTTTCTTTTTTTTTCCAATAATACAACATTTAAATGCATGTTCAGTCTGGGGACAGTAGTGTGTCATAAAACAGACTACAAAAACTTTTTTTTTTAATTATCTAAATCTCAAAACTCTTTAAAGATGTTTTAAAATCTTGAAAAAGAAACCTAAATCCATAAAAAATTATATATATATACATATATACACATGCATACACACACATATACATACACACATACATATATACACATA
>JBCNYG010000019.1:28140118-28169146 GCA_039654305.1 Porochilus rendahli
AGGCTGGCGCCCATCTCAGCCGACTCTGGGCGAGGGCGGGGTACACCCTGGACAGCTCGCCAAGCCATCGCAGGGCCTTGTTTGTCCTGTGAACAATCTTATGAATATCTGGCTGCCCCACATGGACGGGTTATCTTGGATAAACTGTGGCTATGGATGGACATAGACAAACTACGGATAACAATAATCAAGAGTGCTTGCTTTTACACTTCTAAATAAAAGTGTATCATATTTTCTGTAAGGAGATGTGTAAGAAAGGTTTATGAAAAGCTTCTCGAGTATTAGCATTTTGTTAGTGAAAGTATCATGAACTGCTCATTAATAAACAGAATCATCCGGAATCCCCCTCCCCCCTTTATATTTACCACTGAAAAACAAAGCCACAAAATGCACTGTTTTAAAGAAAAATGGTCACCTTAACTGAACAGGAACACTAAACACATCAAACCATGCCTTATTTGACCGGCTTATTCCTTTTAATTCAATTTATCTATTGAATCAACCTTTTTGTTTTTATTTACAACCAATCGCCTTTAATATGTAAGGAATAAAATATTGTAGGGCCTGCTGTTACTGCATTAAACCACCAAATTGTTGGATATTTTCCCATTACAGCCATATTTTACACATATTAAAGACAAACCAAGTGTGTTTTGCAGCTCAATATTTCACACATAAATATTTATGAGAATTAATAAAAGTCTCTGAGCAATGCTAAATGCCACACGCACACACACACACCATACGTTTCCCCTCACTGCTTATTCCTAAAAAAATAAATGTCAGTTGCAGAATTAATACATGACTAGAAGTTACATATAGTATTGTACTATGGTTTGCAAACATACCTGTTGTGGGAGAAAGTGCACCTGTGTAACGGCAGCATTCTCATCATGCAGCCCCATAAACTCAACTCCAGGGGCTCCATAGCTGAGAGGGAGTTAAGTGAAACAATCATTCATTCATTATGTAAAGCAGTATGTCAGAAAGATATGAATCTTGAAAACTAATGAAAAGAAAACAGCTTGGAAAAAGGCAGAAGAATGTTTTCAGCTATAATATCATTCATTCGTTTTCTAAGCCGCTTAATCCTAAACAGGGTCGCAGGGAAGCTGGCACCCATCTCAGCCGACTCTGGGCAAAGGCGGGGTACACCCTGAACAGCTCGCAATTGCAAGGCCAATGCACACATGACCGCTACAGGAAATTTGGAATCCAAATAATATTACTGTTTACAAAATAAAAAGTTGAATTAGCAACAATTATGTATCCTGCATTTTCTAGAATACACCAAGAAAACAAACAAAGGATACCACATGGGAATAATTATAAGTTTGCTAATGCATAAACCTGGCTATAGAACAGAAACAGTCAGCCATTACGCAATTCTGTGAGAAGAATACATACACACCCCTTCACAAAACACAGTGTGGGTGTGTCTGGAGATGAGAAACACGAATGGCTCACACATAACTGTAATATAACCCTCTATTAAAAACACCTCTCAGGGCTCCCCATATGGAAACCTTACCCAACAGAGCACAACAGCCAAATTATTTTTTTTGTCATTTAACCAAAAAAGACTTTCCTGCTCCCATCTGTAAGGATACAGTTTGATGGCTCCAGATCTGGTGCCAATTGCCAGAAGTCCAAGACTGGGACTGAAGCCCAGTGCGCTTGGTTGGTGGGGAAAGCCATGCTCCACAGTCTACACAGAAAACAGAGTAAAAGAATGATAGATATTTTAAAATACTATATCACAGCAACATCATTCTACATCTGGGGTCCCTGTTTCAATTACCTTATTGAACTGGTAGAGCTCCTGCTTGAGTTTGTCCCTCTGAGAGTCATGCCCATGTCGCCGGAACCTCTTCATCCTCCCGGGACGAGCAAGGGCCTAACACTGCCCTCTCTCTGTTCCTCTCTGCTGCCTATACACACCAATAAAGAAAGAAAGGGGAAGAACATGAGACAATTAGAAGGAAGTAAAATGGGAATACAAGTGAAGTCACAAATATCCCCTAACAGGTAAAACCTCAGGTGAATACAGAGCAGAGTAAAGAAATTTATTAGCACTTGCCGGCAAATAAATGGGATAAAACTCATAACATATACAACAAAAGCAAGCAAACCAAAAAAAAATTGATGGTAATAAGAGGGACAGAAATTCCAGAGGAGGGGCTGACTGAAACCCTCCCTCCTCCTTTTCTGTCTCACAGTCTCGGCCCCCACTCCCAATGGATTGCCCAGTTTCACAGAAGAGCAGGGGGTTGGAGGTCATTTCAGTCTCAACTGAAACACTTATTGTTCTCCAAAGGCATCAAGCACCGCCTCCCATATGCACAGCAGCTGATGAAAACACCTGTTGCACTGAAACCATTGAAAAAGGAGCTTGCTTGAAAAAAAGCAGAGGACAGGTCCATCTGCTTTTCCTTTGATAAAACCACCAAGAGACCACTTAACAAAATGCACTCTTCCACACTGTTACCTTTACAAACTGAAGCAAACAAAAATAACAGCCAGTCTCGCCAAACATCAACAGAGCACACTATTAAAATACATAATTCAAAATGGGATATAATTATGTCACTGCCTACACAGTCCAACTTTATCTGTAATTGTATTTGCACAAGGGCCAAACAGAGGCAGTGTGGTGGTACTGGGGCTTGAACCACTGACCTTCCAATCAGAAACCAAGAGCCTTATCCCCCGAGAAACCACTCACTGCCCGTAAATGTAAATCTGTAATTGCACCGTGCACGTCCACAAACTGAGCAATCTAGCAATCCAAAGCAAACAGCTAAATGAAATGGCTATTCCTGCACGGTGAGCAGAACTGTGTCACATGGTTACACTGTTGGGAAGATGTAAAGATTAACCCTACCTCTTTTTTTTTTTAAGTGACTCAGCTGCTAAGCCCAGACACATATTTTTACAGTTATTTGCATTAATAGTTAAATGCATTTAGTCATCCTCAGGCATGCGCCTGCTCATGGCTCCTGCACTACATCCGCATTCAGTAACAGGGACAGAGTCAGTGAGGGCAAAGCCAGCCAGGAGCCAGCCAGGAGAGCCTTCGTCAACCTCAGCTTAGTGGACAAAAACAAAGTGGGAGGTTTTCTGCTCAAGAATAAGCTCAGCCTCTATAGCAACTTTTAAGCATGGAGGGGGAAAAAAGAAGAAAATGAATAAAATGGAATGAAAAAAATAACATGTCACTTGTGAGGTAAACAACTGTCAGCTACTTTCATCATAAAAGATTAGCATTGAGGCTCTCAAACCTGTACACTTCTATGCGCACTTAAATACACTTATCCCTGGAGGTGTTTATTATTACTGGGCATTCATGTAGGATAAAAGGACTGAGCTAAGCCAAATTTGTGATGGCAATCTCTCCCATGCCGGGAGAACTAATTACTCTGGGTGTTAGTAAAGCAATAGAAGAATAAACTCAAGTCTGAGCCACATACAAAAGGTACCAATATTACTAAGAAAAACCAAAGAGGATATGTTAAAAGACAGTGGTGCCATGCTCACGGTATTAATTCTGAGCCTTTAAAGGCCACACCAACAAAAAAGCAAAGAAATGTTTCATTTCTGTGTATTTTTTTATTAATTTTGGGCAACATTAAGAATAATGTTGAGTTTTTATTCAAACAATCCCATTTTTTTAAGATACAGGCCTCTATCAATTGGCTGAGATTTCCTTTAATGGCAGAACTCGGTTTTTAGGGAAAAAATTAGTAAAAATCACTAAAAAATGTGCTGTACAAAATAGTTGCTCAGTAAATTTAAGGGTTAAACATACAGCGTATTCGTGCGCAGTAGGCAGTTTTGTAACCAACCAGCTGAGTCAGAACAGTTTAAGACAGTATACACAGTTTGTTGCATCTTTTGAATAGAACATGGGGTAACATCTCTTCTTTTTCTCCAAATGTGTCAACCAACAAAGTATAAAAGCAGCAGAAGGTGTTCACCAATTTATTAAAAAGAAATCCTCACATATTCACCAACCAAAGAAACTACAGTCTAGCCTCTTTGTTTGCTCATGGGTTGAAGCTGGATAACTCACAGGTCAAAGTTCACTGAGATAATGTTGGAAGTGAAGAGAAAGTCTGAGCAACCAGATGCAAAATGGATGCCTTTTCATGTCCAGGGTGAATTTTAATTTGCGGTAACCTGACCACTGGCAAGCTCAACTGAAAACTTTTAGTTGGAAGTGTTCTAGTTGGAAAAAATTTCCGGGTAAATCACTATTTCAGATGAAAATATAAGTATGAATCAACTGTTACAACATTTTATCCATGTTTTAGCTACAGTGGTATGACCGTATGGAGAACATCCTACTGTTTCTACATGGACCATACCATAAACCCAACAGAAAGCCAATAGAATCAAAGAGATTTTAAACATCCTTAAATATTTAAGCATTATTACATTTATAATAGCCATAAGTAGGGAAAACCTGTCAACTAGACAATCCCAACTCTACTGATCTGTCTTAAAAAGAATATGCATTTCTACATAACTGAGACCAAAAAAGCCACAACCTAATCATTACTGATCATCTGTATTATTATAACTAGAAGTCATCTGTATTATTAGTACCAGAAGTTCATAGTGCTGTGAGTCCAAGTCTATATAGTCCGCTTGTACACGTTTTGTTTATCTCTCCAGGCCCATCTACTCCTGCATATAGTCCTGTCGGGAAACTGCCGCACATGCACTACCACATAGATCGAGTTGCCCATGGAATTCTCGGAGGGCTACTGAGTCCAACCAAAGTATCGAGTCTCCCATGGAATTCTGGGAGGGCCACCGAGCCCAACCAAAGTAGCTGTCTCAACAGCTCCTATAACCGTGCCACGCATGTGCCACCAAGTAAATCGAGTCAAGCGGGAAAGCACAATTAGTGTTACTGTTCCGCTCGCTGCGCTCACTCACCGCAATTAGTTGGACTGGTTCATTTACATTCCAGGACTGCTGATACAAAAAAAATCTGATATGTGTGAACACTTTAAGAGAGTAGTCGCTGATTGTCTTATATATCACTTTGTCATGCCAGAGTTCCTGCTTGCACTCAACACTAATAAACTCTTTTCTTTAATCATTACTGGATTGTGTAATGTGTGGATCTCAGTAAGGTAGATAACAACATGCATCATTTCCCATTTTATAGCAGCACTCTGGAGTTCCATACATACACAAATGTCATAAAGCCATGTGACCGATTTTGTCGCTGGGTCCGTGTTCACGTGCCCCAACAGGCAACACACTACACGCTGTTGCCGCTGTGCACTTTCACTTCAAAAGGAATTTTTTTATTTAGTCAATGGCTTTTCTTCTTGTGGAGAAATAAGTAATATTAAAAAAAATAATAATAAATAAATAAATAAATATATTATTCTCAGTTTAGATAGAAAAGCAGAATGAATTTACCCAACTGAAAAATCCTGCTTGTTCTGAGCAGATGGTAGCTGGTGAATATAAACGGAATTTATTTATTTATTTATTAGGCGTGAAGGTTGTAACCTGTCCATGTACTTAACTTTCCTTTAACTTGTACATTTACATTAAACAGTGAGGCTGGAAGAGGAACTTAGAATACTTTCCTCTCTAAACATCCACAATCCAACAAAAACTAACCAGAGATACCCCATATAACCATGTAGCATTATCTCAAACAAACATCATGTAAACATTGTAGAAGCATATACAACTGCACAACGTGGAGTGTAAAATAAATGAGAGGAGGAAATAAACTTAAATCTCCAACAGCTTTGTGTTTGATTGCTGTTAGTACAGACTGGGTTACTGTCATCAGATAACACAGACAGCCATGTCAACTTGTTACTGTCATATAATAGCATGGGTCTGGCTGTGCTTTTGGGAGAGAGAATATGGTAAACTTTTTAGAATTATTTCACCAGAACCTAGAGAGGGAAATTTTTGTGCCTTTTGTTCTGAAAACCCAAAAATTAAGCTATTCAACCTCAAACCTCAGCAACTGCTATAAAAATGTTATGAACATTTCAGACCCCAAGGTGACAATTTAATGAACTGTGAGTGACTAGAGGAAGTGTTGCAGTTTCAATAGAAGCATTAATCACAGAATTACCTGAGCATTGACTGTCCGCTAGAACTCTGACATTACCACATTCTTGGAATACTACTGCATTTATGCTCAAAAAAAAAAAGAAAAGAAAAAAGAAACACGAACAAATACAGTATGCTTAGTAAAAAATAACAGTACGCACAGTAACAGTGATCTAAAGGAAGAAAGGTCAATACGAAATCTGTTTGAACATGAAAAGCAATGTCACAGACCTCACACTCTAGTTTTGCAAGATCTACAAATTTCTCACACAAAATTCCAGGCATCTTACCTGTTAGTATCATCAATCTCCACCTTCATTCATATTACAGTCTTTAATTTGCTCCGATCACCTCTTTTTGCCTTGATGCTTCACATTCAAGTTAAATAAGTCATCTGAATATCTTTGTCATCAGCGTGAATAGACCTCTTCCATGACAGAACCTGCATGTGCATGTTTGTGAATGTACAATCTGCATGAAATCCATAATACTCTGCATGGCCTCTTACAGCCTCTTACAGCCACGATAAAATCACATCATGCAGCACCAGCTAGGATTATAATTAATGTAATTTTCCACCCAGTCTTCACTATTTTCCCAGCTTTAGATACAAAACATAAAACATAAAACAGACTACCTATCACAAAAGGACTTCCTGACATGCTTACAACCTTACAAATGATTTATGTAAAAAAGAAAGAAAGAAGGAAAGAAAAATATTTTGATTTGCAGAGTCTTAAAATCATATTAGTTAAAAACAGTTGAGATAATTATTGATTATATTATTCGTAATATCTCTGGATACATAAGGCTATCTATGACTATTTCTTTAACATCCAGTTGAGCAAAAAAAAGGAAAGGATGTTTTCATATTTCCTGCTCCTGTGGTGTAGGAAATATATCGGGAAGTATCACAGTCTGGGATATTTGAAATGGAATCCACTTGCAGTGTCCTGAATGAAAACAATTAACCTTAAGTCTCAAATGCCTGACCAAGTGAACAATCCAAAGCAACCAAGACTAGTGGGCTAGAGGTGTGTTTTTCAGTTTTGACCAGTATGACCATGGACATCATCTTGTTGTCCATTAAGAAAACAACCCGATCAACAGTTAGATATAGTACCAGTTAGATATAGTTACAGTACCAGAGGCACAGCAAACTAAAATAAATTAACACTGACAAAATTGAAAACAAAGACCTGGGGATTGGATATGGAACTGTGGAAGCAGGCAACTTCCTCTTTTTCTCACAGGTCTGCATCAGGTCTATTCTTAGTGAAGACTCCATTCACATTCACAGTGATCTGGTCAGAAGAACATGTTACTGTGGAAGTTCAACTGCCTCATTTTTCCCTTCTTCCTCTCTATACATCCGCCTCACAGATAAACAAAAATATGAACAACCACTGGGTGTGGTCAGAGAGACCTAGAGTCCCCAGGCTCGTGTCTTTCCTGTCTCTTTGAAAGGCACGACATTACATGCAAGAGGCTGTATAAAAGATCACAAACCAAGAATACAGATACCATATGTCATTAAAAAACATACATTTTACTAAATACATCTTACAGGATGCTACACTGAATATAAGGAAATAAATGTAGCGGCTGTCATTTTAATTATCTAGTGTTGTACAATTTAGCAAAACATTGATTTGAAAATGTGAAATGAACCATGTAATCTTACTGTCTTCAGACAGCATTTCTACTTTCCAAAATAATCATAATGTGAAATTACTTCTGTGCTAAATTTTTGTACATTAAGCGACTGCAACACCTTATATAACTTTTATGTGGTCATCATCAAATGATCCTAGCACATGTTCATTCTTCCACTTCTCGCAAAGTCATTTCAAAGTTAGTGCAATACCTGGTTTTAAAATTAAAGCACAGACAAGAGCCTATAATCTTTAATGAAGTTGCATAAATACAGATGATCAACTACTAGTAGACACTTGGAAACCACTACATTAGTGCATACACGCTTTATGAATGGTCATAATTAACAGACTGCCAAAGATTACCAGAACCTTTGTATAGATGATTAATATGATCTTAACTTACATTATTCAAAATTTCCAGACAACTCATGCTTCCATGAGCCTCTGTCCGGAATCCAGAAAGTTGTGATTCGCATTAGAACTAAGGCCCGGAAAATGATACCTCCAAAGCCAGATTTCTCTGCCCATATGCATCTAATGCACAAATTCTGTATTGTTTTTCAACTTGTTTATCATAATCATCATGGAACAAATTCAATATAATGTACATGAAAAAAGTCCAAGGGCCTGGTGCTAGCACAGTTATAACTGAGCCTTAAGATCAGGCAAAAATCGTTGTTTCACTTTAAAGACACACACACACACACACACACACACACACACACACACACACAGTGACAGTGGGAGAGTGGGTAGCTTAGGACACTCCTGCAGACAGGATAAATTAAAAAGTAAGGAGCTGAATATGGAGACAACTGGAATTCAGGTAAAGCTTTAATCATGTATTTCAGCTAAAGAAAGAACACATTCCATCCATACTATTTATACACATTCAGAGGTGTGTTTATACAACCCTTCAATCACTTGACCACAAACACTCATCTTTCAAGCTTTCAAATCAATTTTGCAGCTTCTTATTGACCCATTTGCCGAACCGTTTAATCCTACTATCAGGGTTGCGGAAAGGCTGGATTCTATCTCAGCCGACACTGGGCAAAGGCAGGGTGCACCCTGAACATCTCGCCAGACAATCACTAGACAAACATATACACTGTCATATTTACACCGCGGGGCATTTAGGAACAGCCAATTAGCCCAATTTGCATCTTTGGACTGTGAGAGGAAACCAGAGTACCCACAAAAGCACAAAGAGATGATGCACACTCCCACACAAACGCACTCACCTTCTTGCTAAAACGCGGACGTGCAAACCACTACGCCATGATGCCATCCCTCGGTTGTTTAAGATTTTAAATCAGTTTAAGTTAGACCTTAGTTAACAGAGGTTAATGCGTAAAAAGTATGGATTATGTCATACTGCATGTCATACATAAGTAATCTAACATCAATCTTAACAAAGCAAAAAGAAATTGTTTAGTTTACAAATTTAAAAAATATTAAACAATAAGCTCTAATGGTTCTGCTATAGTAAAGTACTAAAGGTACTCCTATAGTCAATAGCACATTAATAAAAAAGTTTAGTTCTTTAATAGGCCAGGTGAAGGGAATTATTTCTCCATGGGGAAGGGAGGGGGGCAGGTTGTGGAATAACTGGTTTAGGTTTTTAAGTAGGCTTGGAATGAAGGACAGAATGATTTCATTCCAAACATAAGCGTCCCACTGTTGACTAAACTTCGAAAAAAAATTGAGAGGGAGATAACAGGAACACAGACTTAAGCTCGGGACTATCTGTCCCAGACATACAGAGTGTTTAATCAAGTGTGTACCTCATACTGTACCCGACTGAGTAATAAAATGAATGTAATCTACTCAGCAGGCCTACACCCTACGGATGATCAACGTTCCCTGGTTTGCATAACGAACAAGCCATACGAAAACCGAGGGCTATCAAAGGGCAAAAAGTAATCTGAGCAGTTCCAACGCGGATGTGTTCGTCATCTTTACTGAAACCTGACAGACCGGTGGAACAGAAACACACCACACTACTCCGCCCCCAACCCCCTACACACACACACACACACACTGGCCAGAGCTTGTAACCCACACGGCTGGAGATTCACCTGTCGACAAGACACACCTCGTTCACACAGAACTGTTGCTCAACACATTCTGACTATTAGCGTGTCGTCATCATTTCTCCTCCATACAAATGAGTAATCTAATCAATCAGTACCACCAGTGCACTTTAGGACCTCTCACTAGAGGGCTAGCTGATGTCAAATAAACCAGAAGATGAATCAAGACGATAGTTTCCTAATACACAAACACATATCTGGAAAACTTGTAAAGGTTAGCTAGATTCTTAATTAAACAAAACGACAGCGCAGTCAAAAAGCTGTAGTTTGGTAATTTTACAAGCTATTTTCACTTTCACTCGGGCTAACCATGAGCTAAACATATCGGCTAAATTAGCTAGCTATCATTCAGCTACATAAAGCCTTATCTAAAGTTAGCTCTAACAGCTAGCAAAGCGGCTACGAGTCTGAATGGGCTGGGTCACCATGGAGACCATAAGAAGAACATTTCTATCAATAATAATAATTCGACGTAAAGCGGTTTTAGGAAGCAACACATTAACCAGAAACACCAACCGCTTCGTTCTGTTAGCTACCACCGTTGCAGGGGTAGGAGGCACCTGTAGCTCTTCAGTTAAGTTAGCAAACAACATGCTAAACTAGTGAACACTGCGGGCCCCGTCCAAAACTCACCTGATTTCTGTTCCAGCGATGGCCACTGCTGACTGATATCGAGGCAGTTTCCCGAGGCTTCTTTTCTTTGGGAAACAACCAACAAACAAAATGCGCCCTAGAAACGAGTTAACGGGTTTTTTAAAGCTATGAGTGTTGACGGTCCCCCACAATGTCAGAAACCAATCGTGGAAGATTTGTCCAGCTTTCACTAAACTACCGCTGCCCCGTCCACAGCCAATACCAACCAGCCTAACTGCCTCCAGCTCTGGCTCCGCCCTATACATCTACTTCCGGGAAAGTGTAATGGCTACGGCCAAGCTCCATGATACAATACTTCCGTACTAGACAGTACGGTATCAGTGGAGTAGACGGTTTATCAGGACTGGCGTGCTACTTGAGTCGGTAGTGCAGTAGTACGCCGTTTTATTTCCAACCCGTGTTTGTCCAGCAGGGGAGAAAAAGTAAAGTAAGTGTAAAATGCGATTCACTAATACAAAAATTGTTTATTTGTGTGTGGTGGAACGGTGGCGTAATGGTTAAGTGTTTTCACCTCACAGCAAGAGAGTCCTGGGTCTCAAGTCTCCGTGTTTCTCTCTGTGCTTGCTTGGGTTTCCTCTTTGTACTCCAGTTTCCTCCCACAGTCCAAAGACATGCACATTAGGTTATTTGGCTGTTCCAAATTGCCCTTAGGTGTGAGTGTGTATAGCTGTTTGTTTTGGCCCTGCAATGGTCTGGTGAACTTTTCATGGTGTACCCTACCTTCGCCCAGTGTCGGCGGAGATGGGTTCCAGCTGCCCTAGTAGGATTACGTTGTTTGGCAGATGAGTGAGTGAGAATCTGTGCATTATGTTAATTCATTTTTCCAATAAAAAATACAAACATGAGTATATATTGGTTTATGTTTTTTGGGTTGTGATTTCAACTGTAATAAAATAAAAATACAGCCGATGTCACTGGCAATTTAATAGATGAAAAATATAATCAAAGGTTGGGGGGTTTATAAAGGAATCCAGAGACCCCATTCATACAGTGGCACATATTTCCTCTGTGCACCTAATATTTGGTTATAAAATGAATCATTACGATCATTGTGATTTGTTGTCTCTGCATGTTTGGCTCAAACGTGTTCAGTAGACATGAAGATGCCGTTGCTCTTTTACTGGAATGCCACTTTTTTCACTGCAAATCAGCCAGCTCTCAAATTTATCACCTTTTGTTACTCAAAGTTTATATATTTTATATGCTTACATTTCTCCTTTTACTTGTAGATTTTACCAGACAAATTTTGATCTGCTGATGAAACACTTTGCAATTTCACTGTTTTGGCACACTGTTCCCTTTCACTGTTATGACAATATATTCTTGAATTTTCATTACAACTATCCAGAGGGCTTAAACATTTTCAAGTGGAGTGATGAATATATCTACAAAAGACTTTTATCACTTGCACATGAATAGGTTTCATAAGGAGCAAAGGCCTGGGTTAGCACAACATATTGTAAAATATGCAATATACAGGCAAGGCAGACTGTTTGAGGTTTTACAGTTTGAAAGCTTTTTATTAAACGTGTCACTTTAAAGTTTGTTAGCATTGGCACTTGTTTGACTAGCTACCAGGGTTTTTTTTATTGCCTTGTCTAATTTACCTCTAAATTATTTGTTTGCAATGCTGCATTATTACAAGCTGCATTTTAAAGTTAATCAGCTTTAAAACTCACACTCATCAAATTATTTTGCTAATTTTATAAATAATAATCATAACTCATTATTATTATTATTATTATTATTATTATTATCATTATTATTACTGAAATTCTGACTGTCTGCTGAAAAGGAGGGAGCAAAGTTGGAGTAACACCAAAATTTTAAGAGAATTTTCTTCAAACTCCAAACAAGTCATTACTTTCTGCATTTCAATGATTGGTGTTGAACGACAACGTGATGTTTCACAAACAACCGAAAGGTCACATTCATTTCCCAGGATTATGTGGCAGAGAATAAATTAAGCGCTTGAAAGCATTATTTATTTCATTTTAATTTAATACGTAGGTATTCGGCATTGTTAAATAAAAATCATCTTTTTGACCAGGCTGAAGTTTGATTTATCCGTTCCCCTTAAGTGCTGCACAGCCGAGTGTAATTACGCTACTGCGCCAGTAGAGGGACTCATTTACCGAGACTTACTTTCAAATATTCATATAGCTTTTAACCTTAACCTTTGTAAACATTCCAAAAGTTTCGCTTTCTCAGCCTCTGAGTTCTCTAGCATTACAGTGCACAAGCCTGTACCACTCATGAAAAATGAACCCCCATAATAAATTCGGACTTTCTGTGTTCAGTTTAAAATTAAAATGGATTACATTTAGTTACCCTGAAAATAAACCAAAAAAACAAAGGCGAAAACAAGCTGTTAGAAAATCGACTGAAAGGTTTTCAAAATAAAAAACAAAGCAAAAAAAGTATTTCACACAACTTGGATTCAGGGTTTTTACTGGATTGTTTCAAAACTGGTGTTACACAAAAGTGGATGCTGAAACCAAACAGTCATCATGAAAATGTTGCATTTTAACACACGTTGATCTCAGTGGATCAGTCAGTGGGTGTTGGTTGGGCAATTCTGTTTACACAATTCAATTAGCTAAAATTCCCTCAGTGAGTAATAAAAAAAAAATTCCCTTTGTATTTTCCCTGTTCAGTTCAGAGATAATTTACCTGCTCCTAATCAATTAACCAAGACATATAAAAATGGCTCTGAAAAGTTTCAGAATTTCAGCATTCATTACTGAGTCTCCTTAAATACACTGAGGACCCGAGCTCCCTCTGATGGGGTGGTTAGGTAAAAAGTTGGTGATCCGCTGTATTTCTCCTGTTAAGAAAAAGAAAATTAGGACATCATTGCTAAACCAGACACAGTGTCATATTTTAAATGCGATCTAAATTACCCTGATGTGTTTTATAGTTCTCTCAGTGGCATCAGCTTGAAGCAGGGAAACTGTACATCCACCAAACCCTCCACCCGTCATCCGACTCCCATAGACTCCATCAACCTCCATCGCTGCAGTTACAAGCACATCCAGCTCTGGACAGCTAACCTCATATAGGTCTCTAGGAGGAGAGAAATTTGAACTCATGAAATAAAACTTGAAAAGCCATTTTAGCCATTACTTCAAATATACTTTGTTTGGTATCTAATCATGTAGGGAAGTAATAATTACTTTATTTAAACTATTAAATATCAGAGAAGAAACTTCAGTAATGCTTACAACTGAATGGTCATGTTGGTAAGTAAAATTTTTTCCGCTGTTTAGCACTCAGACCTTTTCTGTCTGTAATGATTTTGTTGTATATTACCTGAGGGAATTGTGGCTCTCCACCATCAGTTTTCCAAACTCTTGATAAGCTCCTCTTTTAAGAGCTTCAGCTGCCTTTGCTGTACGTTCAATCTCTTCAATCACATGACATACTCGCCTGTATGTTACACTGTCCAGTTTGTCTTTGACCTCTACGAATTGGCAAAAGGGTATATAACTTTATCTGAAATTGCAGTCCAATGCAGTCAATGGAAACCAGGCTTATGGAAAAAACATTTGCTTTTCAATCATTTTAAATAATTCGTACCCTCCAGATCCTTCATTGTGGCATCTCTTAGACTGCTCTTTCCCATCACGGCTGCTGCTTCCTCACACTGTTTCCGTCTGCTGGGATACTCACTTCCTGTCAGTGCATGCTTCACATTGGAATTCGTGATGAGGATAACTACATCAGGATCAGCCAGAGGAACAGCAGTGGCCTCCAAAGATCTAAGATCACAAACAGTTAATGGGGTCCAAATGGTATTGTAGATTGCCTATTTTGCTGTTTTGACTGCTGGAGAGAATAGCATCTGGATAGTCTACCTGCAGTCAATAAGTAACGCTTGGCCCTCTTTGCCTAGCACTGAAATAAATTGGTCCATAATACCACATGGTACACCAGCATGGGTATGCTCTGCCTTCTGGCATGCTAGTGCCTTTGCAACCTTATCTCCATCATCTGCTTAAAAACAAACAATAGTTTTAGTGTTAATCAGCCTTCAAGCAGCTAATCTGTTATTTGAATTAGATTCAAAGGTAGGCCCTCAAAGCCTGTAAACTGGTGTAACTGAATACTGTATATGCGTATTGTTATGGCTGATCAATGCAGAATGATTTTAACTCTAGGTCAATGTTTGTGTGTGCTGTCATCCAGAAAAAAGAGACTAAATATCAAATCAATCACAGGGGTAATTTTTCTTGCCTGAACACAGCTGCTGGAGGAAGGTGTACACTGCTACTTCAAGTGAAGCTGAGCTGGACAGTCCACCTCCTAGTGGTACACTGCTGGCTATTACAGCTTTAAATGCAGGCAGGGGCTGAGCTGTGCACAAACCCAATCACATGGTTATTTTTTTCAGTTCTGTATTGTACTTCATCTCACAGAAGGTTTGAATTTTGTCAGAAAATGCAGTGGCAAGCTTAAAAAAAAAAGCTTATAAAGCACCTGTGATGTAAGCGCTGAGGACAAAATAAATAGTGGTAACATGAATTTAATCTTTCCATGATTATCTGGATACAGCGTTTGTGAAATCTACAAACAAATAAATTTTTATCTGCACATGTATAGTTGGTAAATTTTGTTTATTGGGACACAAGCAGCCCACCCCACATTGGGCCTGCCCAATCTAGGGGCATAACATGTGGCTGCTAATGCCAGTCTGTATACAAAGCAGCACAGCATGGCTTTGGCATGATCTTCGTTTGTACTGTATATATAAAGAATATGGGGGGAAAAATTCAAGACACTGGACCATCTACACAGCGCAACTGACAACACAGACAGGTTTGTTTTTTTATTTATATAAGCAACAGTATAGAGCAACATTACTGTTGTTAAAGAAACATCCCTCAGTTCACATCAGGAAATATTCACCATAACGTAGCATATTTATCAAAGGAGGTTGAAGTACGTGCTGTGTTTTGTACCATTAGAACTAATAACTTCATGTCCTGTCCATTTTAGTATAGATAACAACTGCATACTTTCCATCTAATGTTAAAAGATGACAAGAACAAATAGGAATTTAAGGAAGTCTCAAGTAGCATTAAACATACAGATTTGTTTTTCGTTTTTGCGAATTCTATTTTATCCTTATACATAAAGTTCCCACATACCCTCCTGAAGGTTCATTTAACTTAAGTCTTAATGTGGATTTAATTTTTTGTCTTGTGAACTTCGCTCCTTTACAGTGAAATTCTCAATAAGTGTTAAGGGTACCTCTGAAGTGTTGTACTACGCCTTTAACATAGTTAGCCCAAATGGGTTGTCCTCCAGTGAGAGGTGTGCTGTCTGTTGGTAGATTAAAGTCCACTATCCTTGGCTCATCTGCAGATTCGGCTACAGTTACAACAGAACAGTTCTGGCCGGAGGTGCTGCTGCCCACCACAACTGTCACCAGGTGCAAAGCCTGTGTTCATGTTGAGAATGATTTGATGAGTGATCTCAACCCTATTATAGTTAAACAAGATAGTAATACAGTAATAATTCAAGTCTTTTAAAGTGCATCATATGCAAAGTACAAGTGTCTGAAGAGAAAGTATTGGTACCGGTTAGATCACATGCATACCTGGCAGGCAACTACTTTGATTGGCTTCTGTAATTGGTTTAATGGCAAAGCCCAACTAACTCATAATTTTACCCACTCACTCACTCGCTGAACCGCTTAATCCTACTAGGGTCGCGTCAAGGCTGGAGCCTATCTCAAACGACACTGGGCGAAGGCAGGGTACACCCCGAACAGCAACCCAGACCATCGCAGGGAAACACACACACGTTCACTCACAGCTAGGGGCAATCTGGAACAGCCAGTTAGCCTAATGTGCATGTCCAAATGAATTAAAATGGTGTTGTGGTTAGCACTTCCGCCTCTCAGCAAGAAGGTGCTGCGTTCAATTCCCAGGCTCGGGCACTGAACCCATGACCTTTTTGCTGTGAGGCGGACGTGCACAATTTTAATATGAACGTTTAGAAGGAATTACTAGTCATACGTTCACTATAATAAGATCTCTGAGAGTTTGGGATCACCATTGGCAGAACGAATCCTTGATTATAATCAGTGTGCTCTCCGATTAAATTGACGCGTCCCGGAGCGCAGACGGCCACGCGCGCGTCTTCCCCGAAGTGGTGGCGGTAAACACGGCGCGCCTCCGCCACTACAGCCCCGACATCCTCCACTGGATTCCTTCCGCTCATCCTGGAGTCACTTAACCGACTGCACCTCGTTACGACCAGAGACACAGGTCCAAAGCAAACTGGTTAAAAATTTAGCCAAGAGTGAGAGTTATTATAACTATTCATAACAACACATCAAAAGTCGCTTACAGTCGCTTTTGATCACGCGCTCATCAGAAGTCATTACTTCCTGTATTCCAGTGATTGGTGTATAACTATCACGTGATTTAAAAACCCAGCAATCGAAGAGTTTAACGTATCCTTGGTGCTTTAAATGCTGCCGACTGCAATGACGCTATCCTGCCTGTAGGGGGACTCATTTACCGAGACCCAACAGCTCACCAGACCATCACAGGGCCACACACACAACCATTTACACCCACACTTGGGGCAAATTTGGAACAGCCTGATGTGCAAGTCTTTGGACTGTGGGAGGAAACCAGAGTGCCCAGAGGAAACCCTTTCAAACACGGTAAGAACATATAAACTCCACACACACAGAAATGACCAAGCTTGGGAGTTAAACCTAGGGCCTTCTTGTTGAGAGGCAGATGTGCTAATAACTACGTTTCCACAAAGAGTATATTAAAACACTTAAGATGCAATTAGCTACACAGTGGTTAGCTCTGCTCGCAACACTTGACCTGCTGGTGTAATGGTTAAAATATGTATTATAAAAACCTTATTCTGATTTTTATTCCTATTTCTGTGTAGTATATACTAAAACAATCATTTTGGGGACTATTCAGCAACACCCACCTTGCCTTTGGTGTATAATTGCTGTGATAAACAAAAATATTATTTAACGTTACAGACAACATGGATCATGAGGTAGAAGTAAAATCCTAAGAGCCTAAACATGACTTCTTATAAGTAAACGGTTTCACATTTAAATCAAATACAAATCATTGTTCATTTAGAAAACAATTGAATTGTCTATCTACAGGTAGAAGATTAACAGAATGGGAATTTAATTTTAAACCAGTTTACATGAAATCAGTAATGTTTCACCTGATCATGAAAGATTCCCTAACACTCACAATGTAGTATGAAGAAACCCTTATGCACCTGATAGCAGCGCTATGGAACAATTTTTTTTTGTTTCATTAAAAATGAATTAATTACTTAAAACAGAAAAAAACAACAACGAAAGAAGCATCCCTCTCAGCTGGAGTTTTTCCCCCCTTTCCTTTTTTTTCTTTCTAAGTATAGTGATACTGAAGTCCTTTTGGGGAAGGGCATATTTAGTTTGTTCCACAACAATATAACATTCATGGTTCATTTTCCTATCTTCACTGGGGCTCTACAACACCCAAGATTGTATCATTCAGGAAAAACAGACCCATACAATGAATTCTGACATTTCGTGTTTAGAGTTAAATTAAAATGGATTACATTTAGTTTTTGCCTTGAAAATATTCAAAATAAACAAGTTACTATTTAAAAAAAAATAATATTTATTAAAAATTATAAAATTGAAAAAAGTATTCAGTCCTTTGGCAAAGCAAGACAACTCGAGATACAGGGTTTTCACTTAACTGCATTAAAATGTGAAACAGTATGACATGGTAGGATGTCTGAATACCATATGACTTGTTATTGCTCCAGCCAACTATATTCTTCATCAATAGATCCAAAAGGAACACTACTGATATACACATTGGTACCCAAGTATTTGGGTCAATGAAACACCCTTCAGTATGACAGAATTTGATGCCTGAAGGTTGTCTCATTTGTTACCTTTCAAACCAATTTTTTTTTTTACATTTAAATCCACCTGGGTACACTTCCCAACTATGAGCAAAAGGGACTGAACATTTTGGCCAGTTGAAAACTTTAGTATGATAGAATCTGAACTCTAAAGGTCAAAATATGTATCACGCTGTGCGTTCGTGCAAACTGCTTAATCCCACTAGGGTTAGAGGAAGGCGGAAGCCTATCTCACCTGACTCTGGGCAAAGACAGTGTATACCCTGCCCAGCTCACATCGCAGAGCCAACACACAACCGTTCACACTCACTTCTAGGGGCAATTTCGAACAGGCATTTACTCTAATGTTCATGTCTACGAGAAGAAACCAGAATACCTGAAGGAAACTTACAAATATGCAAATGACAGAAATGCCCTTGCAAAGCCCAGGACTCAAGAATTTCTTGTAGTGATGTGGACACTGTAATGTAACCACTACACCACTGTGCCGAACCAACCAAAGTTATTTTTATCTTTCAATTATTAAGTAAACATTGTTCAGATACAGATTGGGTTTTTTTACAGGACAAATTTAAGGTTGGATTTTTTTTAATCAAGGTTTTAAAGGATTTGGGCCACTTGATATTAGATAAGACAGGAGCGAACGGAATATTCAGGTTAGTTATTCAATCATTCCATAACTTCTTCCTTAACCCTGAGATTTCATAATTTTCGAATGTTGGATTTAGATAAGAAAACAAAGATTATGTATCTTTTAAATTTGAAACAACAATCTGTGAACCGCAGAATATTACAATTCAGGAGATCCAAATTCCTTTTGAAACTTGCATATTTAGCTATTGCAATTCACTGTTTATCAATTCAATAGCAAACCCATTGTGAACAATTACTCAACGTACTGCAGTAGCACCTACTCTCCTTTAGTCGTGTTGCAACATTTACTTTCTCTCAACATTCAACCCCTATCCTTACTATTCCTTCTTCCTTCTTCACTCATTTCATTCTTTCTGACTGATGGCTCCTGGAGTGTCTTTGGGGATTTGGGTTCTTTTGCGTTCTTTGAGACTTTCTCAACTTTCTCCTTGACTTCAGTCTCTGGGGTTTCAGTCTTGTCCACTTTGACTTTACGCACTTTTTGCTTACTCCTGACTGGGGCTGAGAAAGTAAGCGATGACTTGTTGAACTCTAGAGGAAAAATCCCCACATCCCCATCATAACGATTCTTAGCCACCTGCAGGGATCTGCGTCCTGGGCTGGTAACAAGCTTTTTTTCCTGAAGGATAAGCACGTTGTCAGCTTCCTGACTAGCCTGTGTGTAGAAAAGGTGACACAGGTAAGTACTGACAAGTATCACATCTATGGAAATCCTTTTTATTTAATAAGCAGAGCTTATTAAATAAAAGTAATAAAGTGAGAGCTTTATTAAGCACCCAATGCATAAGGAGGCAAAGCTAACAGGTAAAACATGAATGAGTTACACTTGTGTGTAATTACTGGCCCTTTATGTGCATTCATGGTGTGTTTGCAGATGAGAGAGAGTACTTGAGAGGAGAATCCAACCGATAGTTGAACCTCGGATTCAGGAGGGACAATGTGGTTTTTGTCCTGGCCGCAGCACTCTCGACCAACTCTACACACTTTACAGGATCTTGGAGGGTGCATGGGAGTTTGCCCAATCTGTCCACATTTGCTTTGTGGATTTAGAGAAGGATTTCTAGCGTGTCCCCTGGGCTATCTTGTGGGGTATGCTCCCGGAGTATGGATTAACGGACCCATTGCTACGGGCCATTAGGTCTCTGTACCACCGGAGCAAGAGCTTGGTCCACATTGGTAACAACAAGTCGAATTCGTTTCCGGTGAGGGTTGGGGTCCGCCAAGACTGTCCTTTGTCACCGATTTTGTTTATAATTTTTGTGTACAGAATTTCTAGGCGCAGCCAAGGCACTGAAGGGTTCTGGTTCAGTGGCCAAGGGATCTCTACACTACGTTTTGCAGATGATGTTGTCCTTTTGGCTTCATCAAGCCAGGACCTCCAGCTCTCATTGGAACAATATGCAGCTGAGTGCAAAGCAGCCGGGATGAGAATCAGCACGTCCTAGTCCGAGGCCATGGTTCTCAGTCGAAAAAGGGTGAAATGCACCCTCCGGGTCTGAAATGAGGCCTTGCCCCAAGTGGAGGAGTTCAAGTATCTTGTAGTGTTGTTCACGAGTGAGGGGAAAGACGGAACGGGAGATCGATTGGCGGATCGGTGCAGCCCCTGCTGTAAAGTGGAGCTCGGTGCAGCCTCTGCTGTAAAATGGAGCTTGTACCGGTCGGTCATGGTGAAGAGGGTCGAAAGGTAAAGCTCTCAGTTTACCTGTCGATTTACGTTTCAACCGTCACCTATGGTAACAAGCTTTAGGTGGTGACCAAAACAACAAGATCAGGCATACAGGCGGGTGAAATGAGCTTCCTTCGCAGGGTGGGGGCTCTCCCTTAGAGATAGGCCGTGTTAAGAGAAGCTGATTGAGGTGGCTCGAGCATCTGATTAGAATGCCTCCCGAATGCCTATCTGGTGTGGTGTTTCGAGAATGTCCAACCCTGAAGAGACCCCGAGACGACCCAGAACACACTGTTCTGAACACACCGTCTGGACCTCACTGCTTAGGCTGCTGCCCCCGCAACCCGATGCCGGATCAAGCAGATGATGATGATAAGGTTTAAGGGGACCAACAAATTGTGCTCAACAATGGACAACCATCGTTGATTATATACCCTCACTTAAGTATGGAATATATTCCAAAAATCATTAAAACATAGAAATATGGTACAGTACTAACACCCTGTATTATAAAGAGGGATGTACTGATGTACTAACCTTAGCTGTGCCAAAAATGGATGCTGTCTGAAGTTCTTTGTCATCTTCCTCTTTTCTAGGATGGATGATAAGGGTTACATGACAGCTACTGCTCGTTGCAAACTTTCTGAAAGCTCCAATAATGTTGTCCTGTACAGCAAACCTGGTAAAGTAATAAATTACACCAGTATCACAAAATGTTTTAAACCACAATTAATGGCTGTAATCATGATTTCCACAACTTAACAAAATTCCTTATACATCATTTAGCAAGCATAAGAAATAATTAAAGAGATTCATTGATTTGTCTCACTTGTCCACAGACAGGTTCTCCTGCCCCATCATAAACTGCAGGTTGTCAATGATCACATGACTAATGTCGTAGAGGTAAACGGCATGTTGCATGGTGTCGAGCACTGTCCTAGAGACAGAATCAGATTAGAAGTGAAATGTTGAATTCAGGTCAGATTCATGTCACATATCTAAACTAGTCCAGCTCTATTTTGGACATCACTGAAAAGAGCAGCTTTCCATGCAATGCTCTAGTGATTATGCCAGTTGTCTAATGTTCTAGAAAACTTTTTTATACCTCAACTTGGATCAAATATTAACTTACTTAACATTCTGTTGTCCATGGAAGGTCATAAAATAAAGTGGAAGCTCCTCAAACTTGTCAGCCCAATAGTCATACTGGTCCAAGTTTTCCTCCAGTCTCTGCATTGCAAATTGGGTCAGGATGATTTTGGCCAAACGGACATTCTTGATCTCAAAGCTGCCCCACAGTGTGTTCACTCCCTGCATACACAGGTCAAGAGCGTACTCACTGATGAAGGTGGTCTTTCCACTGCCAGTGGGCCCTGAAAATGTAAAATAAATATAAGTGCTTAATTACACTGCTTATTAGTGAACACCATTTAGAAATAATGTAATTATCTGACACACTACCTGTGAATACTGTAAGCTCTCCATTCCGATGGCCTTTTAGGATTCGATTGAGCTCTGGAAACCGTGACCACTTTATTCCTGCCACCTGCTCTACGTTGGCTAGCTCTCCAAACACGTCATCCCTTAGCTGTTTAAAAGACACTATAGACTTGTGGGCAGCAGGGATGGAAGCCTTAACAATACGAGTAAGGTTCTTGCCTTGCAACAGCGCCTCATTAGGACACGGCTGAAATTCTCCCGGCCGTACAAGAGAACAGCGCTTCAATCCTAGTTTCTTTGAGAAGATTTTCGAAGCTTCCCAAGCGCGCATGTCCCCACCCAACCACAGTGTGACCTTCCTAAACTGCTCCAGGTAAGGAAGGAGGACCGGCGGCAGACAACTGACTCCCCGTGGCAAGGCCAAAGAAGGCAGGCCAGTGTCCTGATTCACCGCCATACTGTCAATCTCACTTCCTGTAAGTACCATCTCTGTTTCCTTCCGTCCTACTAAGGGAAGGCCAAAGAGATTGTAGTAGTTGGATAATTTAGGAAAACTAGCTTCGGTATACACCACTTGGCCATTGACTGTTGTGGAAGCAGACAGCAGTCTTAGGCCGCGGAGACTTAAGTCTCGCCCACTAAACCAGGGAAACACGAGACTTTTGGTTGGCTTAAAGAATCTCACCCCAAACTTTTTCAGAGTCGGTGTGTTGAGCTTACTGATCTGAAACATAGATTTTATGAGCTGCAATTCCTCTTCGATGAGATCCGAGAGTACCATGGAGCTGTTCCAGATCCTGTGTACCTCCTTCAGTTCCATCTCCCTCTGCCCCTGTTCCTCCACGCTTTCTGTGTAGCTTAACAAAACATCTGGGCTGATTGAGGTTTGTCCCTCTTTTTGCATCACCTCCAGACAGTCCTGCAGGTCTTCCCAGCTTCCTTCAACTAGAGTTTCTTTACAGAGAAACTGTCCAGTCGTTTTGTCAATGAACAGTGTGTAGCTGTCTTTCCCAGCTCCTTCTTGTGATTTTGGCTCTGTGAAAATACTGTTAGCATGCAAGCAGCTATAACCATCATGAAACTGAATTCCTTTGGACCGCAGATACTGCTTGATGTCTGTCACTGTGATGGGATGGACAGAAAGCTCGACTGTGGATTTTGCATCTCTTTTTAGTGTTCTCCGGGGATTTAAAAGCACTGTAGGTTTCGATCCCACATGGAAATGAAACCAAGAACGTCTCCAGCCAGAATAGTGCAACAGAGAGCTGTGTACCTGGACACAGCTGATGCATCCCAGGACAGGATGTTGAAGTCTAAGAGGCAGCCTTTGTAAGAGGCAGGCTGTCCCTCTGCTGAAGAAATACTTCGCCCACATTTACTGCTCCTTAACGATCGCGGATTTGAAACAGAAATAGTGAAGGAAGAGGTTTTTTCTATATAAGCAACAAACTCATGATTCCATACAGGCAGCTAACGGTACACGTGCATCTGTTCAACCATGTAGCCAGCCACCTCCACGATTACTGAAGTCACAGCTTTATAAATACAGGCTAGACAAGAAAAAAGCAACATCGTATATTCTCGTTAGACAGCATTAAACCACTTAACGTCAACTTGAAAATATTGGCGCGCGCCAGACATCATACACACGCACGCTAGAACTTTATATGTTTCCCACACGTATTCATACAAAGCCACGCCCCCTTTAACATGATTGGCAGGTAGGACAGTCTTCATACGAGTCATTGGGTGAAATAATTCTGAAGATGAAGTGTTAGCCAATCCTAGCACAGAAAGCAGGTTTTTGTCGAAATACGGGTTGACATAAAGCGACGCCTCCATGCGACCTTGGCGTTCACCCTCCAAAATAAGTCTGGGTGAAATACGACGCCAGGCTTTAGAGTTCCTCTTATGAAACGTTAAATTACTCATGTTGTATTTGATACAACTATATCATTAATTAATAATTATCATATACATCAGCTTAAATATACATGGTGTTATACTATGGATATATATGATTAATTAAAAACATATTTTTTAAATGTGAGATTAGCTCCTCTGTGGTTTCTACCCGGGTGACAGTAACTGTTGAACCAGTGGTCTGCTAGTGCGCATGCGTGTCAGTGGTGTCATTAAAACGAATTTTACTTAGTAGATCTAATTAATATTAGTTCCTTGCTAATGAAGACGTTTATTCTGGTTATTTAAATTCCTTATATTTAAATAGATTCCGAAAGCTGTTATGACTGCTCGAGGCACCCCCAGTCGTTTTCTACAAAGTGTTCTTCAGAACGGAGTCGGTCGATATGTGTGTCAGCTCAAACGCGTGTCTCTTATTTTCTCCAAAAACGGACAGAGTTCCTTAGGGGTCAGGTAGGTGATCTAAAAGTGTAAAGACACCAGTGTATTAAGCTCATCCTAGTCTTACAGCATAGAAATAATATTGCAGGTATAATGAATGTCCCATTTTTTTATCGTTACCCAAACAAAGAGATCAAGACAATGTGGTGATGTGGTCAGATATAGACCAAGGATTTTCAACCCCTTCAACTCCCGGGGGTGGGGTGGGGTGGGGTGGGGTCAGTGATCTGAAGGTAAGGGGTTCAAGTCCCAGTACCACCAAGCCGCCAGTGTTGGGTCCCTGAGCAAGGCCTTTAATCCTCAATTGCTCAGTTGTATGACAAAAGTTTATAAATGTAGGTCGCATTGAATACATGTATAATGCATAATACATATTTATAATATGTAAAAAGGTAAATGTATAATACACACACACACGGCTATTATAACTCTTCATTAGACCCTGAGTGCATTTTATGTTTTTTTTTTTTCTGTTGTTCCTCTAGAATACAATTCGAATTGAGGTTCGGATTAAACTTTTCGAATCTAGTGACTATGCAGTTTTGCTGATAATAAAATATAAAAGAACTTTGATAATGATGAATTGTGTAACTGCTACTGCAACAACAAAAAAACTGGTAAATTACTGGAACGTTCTCTGGTAGATATTTCACACAATGTTTTTACAGTTGTTCACATGCAATAATACAACATTATTCTTGTGCTTAATAAACTGTAAGAATATACCGTGATTACCAACTTTTTACTTTGCTGCTGCATCTGATACATATTTATTTGCAACGCTTGCTACCATGCAGATATCACACTAGTGCAACTGTTGTGCTGAGAGTCATTCCCTGCCTGAAAAACATCAAGGCAGTGGTGCTCCTGCAGGGTCCCTTAACAGCTTACAGAGGAGGTAGAGCGTATCTGCGAAAGTGTGACGTGGACGTCCATTTCAGAGCAGAAAAGGCTTTAGCTCGAGTCCCTGAGTGGCATTTGCATGTTTTCCCATGCATGTATGAGTTTCCTATGGGTACTCCGGTTTCCACCCAGAGTCCAAAGACAATGCGCATTAGGACAATTGGCTGTTCCAAATTGGCCCTTCGGTGTGAGTGAGTGAGTGTGAATGGTTGTGTGTGTTGGCCCTTTGATGGATTGGTGAGCCGTTCAGGGTGTACGCCTCCTTCGCCCAGTGTTGGGTGAGACAGGTTCTGGCCTCCCCACAACTCTAGTATAATTAAGCGATTCAGCAAATAGGTGAGTGAAGATGCATTCATAAATTCCAACAAACAGCCATGGCATTAAAAAATGTTGTGACCACTGACAGGTAAAGTGAATAATATTGATTATGCTGTGCATGTGGCCACCTATTTGCAGATCATTCATGTGGTGTTAATGTTATGGCTGATCGCTGTATATACTGATAGAATTGTACATGTACCTGATAAAATGTCTAACGAGTGTAAGTACACAGAATTTTTGCATAATAAAGTGTGAATACTAAGTGCTCTTGCAGCCTTTCTGGTTTTTGAAGAATAGGCACAAAATGTTTATATGATTTTCTGCCAGGGAGTTCATTGAGGATGGTGTGGTTAACTTTGCTCAGAAGAACCCAGGGATTGTTGTCTACGTCTCTCCCCAGTCATGCAGAATTCCCAAAATAGTTGCTGAGTATCGTAAGTATGCTTTTACTTTAACTTTAAAATGAATATTTAATCAAAGTTTTACATTTCTGGTTTCAGTGTGCTATGATTAAATTCTGAAATAATTCTAGTAATGTTCCGACGATTAAACTACCTCTTCTCTTTTGTCAATACAGTCAATGGTAATGTGAAGGAAGAACTTGTTACCAATAAAACATCACAACAGATTGCAGAGCTGATTACTAAAATGGCCAACCAGTCTGGCCTGGACATAATCCGCATTCGAAAGCCTTTTCACACAGACAGCCCAAGTATCCAAGGCCAGTGGCATCCGTTCACCAACCGGCCGCCCAGCACAAAACCAGTTGGACCACAAGCCGAATAACATCTTTGATTTAATTTCTGCTTATGCCACATTGACTGTTTTGATATCTTATGAATTACCAAAAGAATGTAAAACCTAGAATGATATGGTATGTTAGGAATTCTTCCTGCATGATATTCAGTATTGGGAACTGAATATATATATATATATATATGATTAACTGCTGTCAGATCAGTCTGCCCTCAGAATGTAGGGTCCTGGCATGTAGAGCAACACTGTGTGGTTTGGATTGTGTTCTGACATGATATTGTAGAGGGAAAAATATTAATAAAAAAAACATTCTCACTGTAGAAAATTAATTTATTGGATATATCGGAAAACAAACATTTCAGATTGAAGCACGCTATTAATATTGTACAGTGCATGCTTAATATTGGAAAAGTGTAATTAAAGAATCATTACAGTGACTGGGGAAAGGACATGACAGTAATAAAACAAAACATTGTTCTGTCTCTTCCCATAAGAGGAAACAGGTTGACACACAGAACCTTGTAGTTGTTGAAGGTTTATTAGGTGATGCGGTAGTAAAATGTGTAGGCTGTGGAAAAACCTCGATCCTAGTCTTTCTAATATACTAAATGAAAAAAGAAATCACCATGAAGTTATGGACTAAAGCAGAGATCACAGCTGATTTGGGGTTTAAAACAAAACACCGTTTCAAAGAGATCTAACTGATGACATATTTGCTTCTGGTGGTATCTCTTAATACATTCAGCATATTACAGTAAGATTAGACAAGTGTGCTCCAGTCACATTATCTTTCTTCTGTAAAGACTCCCTTGACCTATTCTGTGGATTACAGTATGTCCTGAATTCAGCACTGTTGCTAGGTGACAGCTACATATAGGACATATAAATGGGCCTGATAGACTTAAATTTAACATGCAAATTAAAATCAGGCAGCAGGTCTCTCGTTCCTTCCAAATAGTAGTTCAGATAATTTTCTTTCTTTTTACTATATAAAAGAGGATCACAAATTCCAAACTTTCTGTAAACAGAAGGAATTTAGGAATACTCAAATTCTTTAAAGCATGGCTAAAGAAACATGTAGAAAGAGGAATTGTTTATTATAAATATTAGTGCAATAAATATCAGTGAAATCCATATTATGATAAACGATTAACACAATGAAGCCCATTTTGTCCAGCCCTTCATCTATTGTCCATGATTCCAGCATGTGCATCTATAGATATCAGTGAACTTTCTGCTTCGAAAAGATGATAAATGATGGTACAGAAGTGTGTGTGTATGTGTGTGTGTGTATATATATATATATATACACAGACACACACACACAAACACAGACACGAGTTAGTACAAGACTTAAATATAACTCAGATACCATAAAAAGACTTCCACAGTAGATCAGTCAAATGATTTACCTATCACAGGATGTGGTTTGTTACTGTTTCAGTATGTTACGCACCCAGTGCAAATGATTACATGAACAAAAATAAACAAAAACAAAAATGTAATACCAAAATATATTGAGATTTAATCTAATACATTTACACGATCTCAGCTATAGGAAGAAACATTCAGAAAGGTACTTGGCATATGAAATGTATGACAGTCAGTTTGTCATTAAGCCATATGTCTGGTGGTGGGGGTGGTACTCTCTATGCTATAATAAAATATATAAACTCATCACAGATACCAGTGTCACTGTAAGCTGCTCGTTGGAAGAAAAAAAGGCAAGTGCAGAAAGCCACCAAACCACAAGTTTACAAAAGGTGATTTTTATGCTACTGATCGGTACAAACACAATATTAAACAAGGGTTATATTGCACTATACATTATGTACAAAATATTGCAACCTTCTAGAGCAGTTTGCTAACGTTGGAAAAACCTTGCATCACTAAACATTAGTTAATGTTCAGATTAACTGATGTTAAGGTAAATTTTTCTTGGGGTACACAAAATCTCTCAAAGTTAACACGAAACGCAAAAAGATTAGAATGTTTTTTACCATTTGAAAAATAAAGACTGCACTGAAGGTATGCACAAGTATTTGGATTGTATTGTCTCAAATATATAAAGAGTAAAATATGATGCAGAATATTTTTAATCTGGGTTATTTATTTAATTCTGGGTTATTTCGATAGTAGTAATGAGAAAGAACTTATACATACAGAAGTATTTATGTAATATTTCACTTAATATATACTTCTTTCATCACACTGTGGTGACTTTGTCAAATAATCCTTTTAAAAAAAAATATTATTCATATTTATGTGGTACCGACCTTGCCACCATGCATTAAGCAATGATAATTTTATTATAATGGTGACTATTCCACTTTAAGTGGCTGAGGGCCAAGTCAGCAGATTTCAGCAATACTGCAATGTCCCCCAGAGGCTACTTGAATGCATCTCACAACTCATTTTTTCACAACATTCTTTTTTTTTTAATCTGTATGAATAAAACATTGATTTATCCCCTCTGGACATTATACATTGGACAAACGCACAC
>JBCNYG010000019.1:28187198-28201422 GCA_039654305.1 Porochilus rendahli
ACATAAAAATGTGTGTGTAATCGTGCATGTGTGTGTGTGTGTGTGTGTGTGTGTGTGTGTGTGTGTGTGTGTGTGTGATATGTTTTGTTACTGTTGACTCACTTCTTTCCCTCCGGTCTAAACAATGTCACCCAGGCTGAGTAGGCATGTGTGCATACAAGGGACACTAGTGGTATGGGTGAGAAGAGTCAGAGCTGACGTGTTGCCGAAATTAAATACCCAACCTCATGCTTCACCAAAAGCAAAGAAAACCTGCCCCCATCCTCCCTGACCAAGTACGTTCACTAACATCCAAATGAAGTCTATGAGCAATTATTTACTGACCTCTATGCATCCATCCAATAGTTTATTGTTAGATTTTCTGGTTATACCAGGCCGATCATAGCCTTGAACACTGGCTGTCACTGGGACATCTGCACGTTTCCAACATACTACCTCCATATTATGCTAAAAAAAAAAAAAAAAACCTCCTAATAAAGTGTGATACTCTGTGTGAGTGTGAGTGTGAGTGTCCTTCAGACACTTTTTCACACTGAGTACACTATGTAGATGTAAAATTGTTGATGGCTGATTGCAGTCAATGGATTTTGAACCAGAATCTATCATGGCAATAAAGTCAGCTGATGAATCGAATGTACTGTATGAGCAGGTTATCACATCAATGAATTTTTTCTTCCTTGATGGCACGGATAATAAAAAATTGGAACTCAAATAATTAAAGAGTGATTCAGTGAGCATGAGGAGTCATTTCCACACATGTATTGGCGACCCAGTCCTGAGCCAAACTCGATTTAAGGTTTTTGGGATGTGCAAGAAAAGACTTTATGGAGTGGTTAAACTTTTCCCTCATCAATTCAAGACACCAATGAACCCAACACTAGATGGAAATTAATGTTATGCTGCTTAAGTTTGATGAAACAATGTCATGATGATTAGGTGGAACAACAACATATCCATGTTTGCGATTTGTTTTTTTTTTGGCCAGGCAGTGTAGTTTATGGTTAATCTGTTTTCTAGGCTCAGTAATCTAGCAGAGAAGTTAGCAATACTAGTAAGTTAAGTCACTAATGTACAAGATCACAAGATGTAAACAAATACTTCCAGTGTTAATGTACACTTTAAGGGACCTGCTTATGCCCAGCTCAGCTGATGTCTGTAGCAATACATACAACAAAATAAAATGAGCAAAATCAAACAAAGAGGAGAAGACAGTAGGAAGGTTTAGGATCAGAGATCACAACTACTGTCTGATGCTATTTTAGTTCTGAAGACAGTGCATTTCTCAGATCCTTCCACCACCACACAGATTTCAGATAATCTCTACCTCTATGGTCAATGTTTCTACTCCCAGAGAAGGCTTATTGCATAGTGACAGACACACAATGCAAACGAGAGAGAGAGAGAGAGAGAGAGAGAGAGAGTCATACAAGTTTTAAAGCTCTTTTAGATCTTTTAATATACCTCTTCATTTACCTTTTCACCAGATATATTTCAATTAGAAGTGTAGCCGCATACAATAATGTCAAAATAGTTATTACTATGTATAAAGCCACCCCTGGCCAGCTATCATTCTGCCATTTTCAAGATGGCACCAGAAAATCAATATGGCAGTATTTTTACCTTTTTCCCCCATCTAACCTCACGTTTGTTTTGTTTATGCCAATTTACTGTTTTAAAAACTATTCTAGTAACAGTTACCATTTTAATTTCGTAGTAAATATTTAGAAAACCAAAAGACACTTGTCTCCGAAAAGGAGTATATACCATGTGAAAATTAGGTGATACATTTTAAAAAACAGAGTATATTTCTCATACTACCGGAGTACACTGGTGAAATTTACTGTCATGTTACTCAACTGTTATCTTTACTCTACTAAGTTAAAGTCTCCTGTTTATAACCAATAGTTTTCTACCTCTTGCAGAACAACCACCAAGACAATAATCAGTCTGACTTTAAAGCAGCACATTTCTTAGAGACTGCCCTTTTGGCTGTCACAGAGAAGCTACATGCAGCAAGATCGAAGATGTCATCAGTCCTCATCATCCTCAATCTTTCAATCTCTAGACTCTCTTGTGCATCCTCAGCAATCTTGGAATTTGTAGATCAGCATGGCAATGGCTTGCATCCTACATGGAAGGTCACTTATATCAGGTTACATGGAGGGGATCCACATCTGCTACATGCAGAATCTCCACTGGTATCCCCCAGGGCTCAGTACTGGGTCCACATCTGTTCTCCCTTTATACTATTGTGGGTCCTTCAGTGATATGTAGACTCACATGGGTTCTCATACCACTGCTATGCAGATGACACTCAACTTGTCCTCTTTTTTCCCTCCCTCAGACACTGATGTTTCTGTCCAGATCTCTGCATTTCTGGCAAGCATTTCATCATGGGTGGCAGCTCACCAGCTGAAGTTTAATCCCAGCAAAACTCAGCTAACGTCTCCCTACATCAAGATCCTGTAATCTCCATGTAGGACTCTTTGATCTCTCCTTCGCCCACTGCACAAAGCCTTGGGGTAACCATGGACAATCGCCTGTCCTTCTCCTCTCGTATTGCTAATGTTTCTCAATCTCATCAATATCTCCTCTTTAACATCCAAAGGATGAACTTCCTCTAGATATCAGCACAGCTGAGTCACTGAGTGTCTTCAAATGGGGGGAAAAAAACCCAACTCAACCCACTGAATTTTGACTGATGCTATACTTAGTCTATGTCTTAGTGAACTAGTATTAGAATGTATTCAACAAGAGTGACCTTTAAATCACTTTTGTTAGTCGTTCTTAATGAGGCCAAATGCTGTAAATTTAAATGTAAATGTAAATACACCGTGTATTGTTCAAAACAAGATTCTGGTGTTGTATCCAAATTAAGGTCAGGCTTTCTGTCATATTCAGTTGCCATCACTGTCTAGATGGGACTCGAAAAAAGAAAATGACATGTGGGTATTATATTATTGCATAAGATATTTGTACCATCAAGTGAACTATTTTCACAATTTCCCACTCCACTAAATTATTCCTGGTATATTAGAGTGCAATATAAATGTGTGTTGGGGAATACACTTAATATAGGATACAGCACTACTAAACTCAGAAACCTGAAGAAGGGAACTCGAGTGCACACACACGCATACACACACACACACACACACACACACACACACACACACACACACACACACACAATAAAAATAGAAATGTAGGTCGAGGACAGCTGAGACAAGGGGGAAAATATGATGATCTCAAAACACATACACACTCCGTAAAAGAAATCTTGTACAGTCTCAAACATTTCCAGCAAAATATAGATCCCAAATTACATTGGAGATATATTTAAATTATTATGAAAATTCTGTATTATTCTATGATTTATGTATTAGCACTCATTACGTTATATGTAATCCTATTTATAATACAGCTTCATATGCATTGTCCTGAACCATATGGTATGTATTGTGCCTTTGGCCTAGAGCTCATTGCATAATATATTAAACAACAAATTAGTTAAGGTGTAGCCTGTCACAGTAAATATTCCCACTGTATGAAATCTGGATGTTGAATTGCTCTGTTCTCTGCTCAACAAAAAGCTTTTGGATAGTGATACGACTCAGTGAAACACTTGGATTTATGCCAAGTTAAGAATATTACTCATAAGTAATCTTCAACATGTCTAGCTTTCAGTTGACATTTATTTAACATACATATCATATACTATAAAATCATATGCTAATAAAAAGGAATGAAATGTCATAGTAACACACTAACAAGATTGCATAAACCAAAAACAAGTTTTCTTTAGAAGGATTGAGCTCCAGCAGCAGAGTAATCTTGTTTTCCAGCCTCATAGCATGTGCTCTGTGAAGTGCATGAACTAGGCCAGGCCTAGAGACTACTAATAACACAGAGATATCCGTCTTAAGCATACCACCCAAAATGGTGCACATGCATAACATAAAGATATTATCTTATATATATCTATAAATATGAGAGGACAAAATGTTTTCTGTTTATTTTTTTTTAATGAGATACAGCCAGAATGTGTGACTGGTGCTTTTGAACCTTATTGACCACTTCAATGTGTTCAAAACTTCAAAATGCTATTTATTTAAAAATCTTAATCATATTAAAATATCAAAGAATATTCAGCGACTGTAATAACAGTTTTATTACAGTCACTGAATATTCTTTGATATTTTAATATGATTAATATCATATATAATTGTTTACCATATATAATTCTGATGGGGTTAGCTCACCCTTTCCTCCACATTGGGACTGTGAGAGGAAACCTGAGTACCTGGAGGAAAACCCATGCAAGCACAGGGAGAACATGCAAATTCTATACAAAAATGCCCAAGCCAAGGACTCAAACCCAGGACCTTCTTGTTGTGGGGTGGACGTGCTAACTACTGCACCACCATGCTGCCCTACCACAAGATACGTTTTCTTGTAATTCAGCAACAGTGATCCTTGAAGATTTTTTTGCCTTTAGTACCATCCTTATAACTGTATGTGGTGAAAATATATATTCGGGTACTTTTCAAGGCCAATATGTAACAGTTCTTGTTAATGTCCACTTTTTTGTTACTGCCCTAACAATAGAAATGAGCCATCAAGTGAGTTTGTTGTTTTTACAATTATTTCCTGACTCATGAAGGTCAACACACTTCTACCTCGTTTGGTTTGTGTGTTCTTTTATCTTTCCTCTGTTCATGACTAAGGGAATTTAGCCTCTGGGACACCTCATATTTGTATCCAAGATGATCAGGAAGTTTACTGCCTAAAAGTTCGTATACACTTCAGTCAACTAAAAATTGTACAAATTAACTGGGAAACAAAATTCACTTACACTGTGTTCAGTATAATTGGCAGGGATGCTAATAATAAGGGCTAATAATAAGTGTGTTTTTGTTAAAAATGACAATTTTTTGTGTGTTTTTATCTGAATATTTTTCAAACAAAGTTTGGATCTTTAAAATTTTCTTCAAAGTGAGATGGAGTGAGATTTCTGACCCTTTTTACTAATCTTAACAAGGACCTGTAATCCTGGAGGGCACGGTACACCTGATCAACACATATGTGCTTGTTGAACATTCCATTCCAGATTAAGTTTCACAATTGGTGTTATAGCAACTTCCAATTTTCTGGAAAGACTTTTCACTAGGTATTGGAATGTGGCTCTTAGGATTTGTGCTAATTCAGCCACATTAGTATTATTGATCAGGCACTGACGTCAGGTGGTGAGGTCCAGAGCACAGTTGTCATTCCAGTTCATCTCAAATGGGCAACATGTTTGGGCCTCTCAGTGTCAGTGAAGGGAAATTATAATGTTACTGCATACACAGATACATCTTTTCTCTACAACTGTCTACTTCCAACTTTCTGGTAATGGTCTGGAAAAGAACATACTACATACCTTTGCCTATGTAGTGTTTGTATCAATTGAATGGGCCCCCAATCATTTTAATCAGATTTCAGTTTATAGTATCCAAACAAATTTATTAATGTAGAAAAAAACAATTCATCACTTGCTGTGACCTTCTAATGGTACACAGTGTATCCAATGCAATATCTACCTGTATCTACATGTCTAAAGGCTGATAAGCCGCCAGTATGCTGTGTTGAACAAGAAGGAGGAGCAGCCCTGGCCCGATCTCAGTGAAATGTTTCAATATGCTGGAGTAAGCAAAGATTCATTTAAAAAAAGTGTTTCCTTTGCCTCCCTAGAAGGCATGAACTCTATGTAGTTTAAAAAAACATTCAGAGATAATTTTAGCTAATTTGCTAATACTACCAACTTTACAAATGCCAGGTTAGATTTCCAATAGATGACATAAACTGGACACGTAGCAAGTCAGGATAAATATTGGTTATTTACAAGTTATTTGTATTTATTTATTTTAATTCATAGTGAATTTTAATTCATAGTGAATTATCACGACAGACAAGCAGAGATTTCATTCATAATGTTTTCAGACAAAACTGCACAATTGCTTTTAACAGTTTTAGATATGTTAATAAAAGGTAGTTTTGCACATTTATGTATTCATTTATTTGCTGATCCGTTTACTCCTACGAGGGTCGTGAGAAGGCCGAATCCTTTCTCAGCTGAACGGAGGTGGGGTACATACTGAAGAGCTCGCCAGTCCATCGTAGGGCCAACACACACACAACCATTTACACTCACATCTGTGGGCAATTTGGAACAGCCAGTGAGTCTAATATGTCTCTAGACTGTGGGAGGGAACCTGAGTACCCGGAAGAAACCCACGCAAGCACCGGGAGAACAGGCAAACTCCACACAGAAACATCCTCGCTGAACCCAAGACCTTCTTGCTGTGAGGCGGATGTGCTAACCACTACGCCACTGCATCGCCCTGTATTTTCTTTTTTAGTTCTTGAAGTTTGAAAAGTTTTATTACGTTCACTTAAACACATTATGGCTGGATAAATCCTTTTAACTGAGTAAATCTTAAGCAATATATATTTTACTAGTACTTTTTTCATGAGTTACACAAATGTTGTATTACTAGTATGCCAAAGTTTAATAAGCCTCAACATAATTGCCTGAGAAACAAAATTATTAATGGAAATGTTTGTGAGAATGATCTTACCATTAAAAGGCACCGTGGTTCTAGGAATAACATCGAGCTCAAGCACGGGTCCAAATGGTAAGCCCCACAGCATGGACGCTAAGCTGCACAGAAGCGTCAGTGTGATGGCAGGCAGCTCAGGATGTGTCATGACCATCATGATATTAGTACAGATGGCAGCTAAAATCCTTACAGATCCTTTTGAGACCACTTTTTCTAGACTCTTAAAAGACTCCTAACTCATCTTCCTGCTGTCAAAAGTTTCACTCTGTATAGAAAAACAAGAGAATAATCACATACAGTCAGATATACACACACACACACACACACACAATAATCAATCTTGCATGCAATTGCTGTCATTGCAACCTTTTTCTAAGTAGGTGAGATGGGATCAAATAACTCATTGTTCCCAATGGGTACCTTTAACAGTTACATAACTTTCAAGGAGAATGATTGACGCGGTAAATAAAAAACAGTATATTATAAGATGTAAGACTTCCAATTATCCTTGTATTACTTTAAGGTATTTTTTATTATTATTAAATAAATGTCCAGACCTTGAGAAGAGGATCTAGTGATAGCTTATGCCATGTTGTCTTGTTATGCTGTAGAAACTGATCATCATTTTACAGTGGTGCTACTGTTTTCAAATTCATACCAAAAAAATTATTATAGTAATTTAATGAAAATCTAGTTTTTGTTGCTCTTTGTATTACATCTATATTAACAAATTCTGAAAACTTATAATTCTGACATTGTAGTCAATTACTAAAAACACATATGTTATTGTTTAAATAAAAATAATAATAATTATTATATTTAAAGATTCTTCTACTAAAGTAACAAAAGCAATTCTGAAAAAGTCTGAAAATTAGGCACTCAATATTTACTCATTCTATAAGATTAGTTAAACTAATTTTAAGTGGATTTGTATCAGCAGTTAATTAAAGGTCAGATATTATACTCATTTTCAGACCTATTCAATTCCATACACTACATACATTTCTTAATACATTTCTCCAGGAAGCTATTTTCTCACCTCCCCCTGAAACACTGGTTTTAAGTGCTAGATGACCTGTTTGGATTCCCCCTCCTATTTATGGTCTTTCCACTCTATGTGCCTCCGCTGCTCCGATTGGTCACCTGAAAGCTTCACAGTCTGGGAGGCAGACGGATGGGTGGAAATGGGGGCAGTGAGGTATGCCCAGCTTATTGGTCTAGCACAGCCTCAAATGTGCAGTGAAAATTATTCAAACTCATTTTGAATGTTATTCATTCATTAACATTCTGCAGTCTTTAAAACTATTTTTTTAAATTAATATTCATTAAAAATAGCACAGACATATTAAAAGAGCCATTTCTGATAACACCATCTGTCAGTCAATATTAATTTTGACATTTCCACAGATGGTGTAAAGCTCTGCTTAAATTATCCACATCGGTGCTTTTATGGTTTACTTTATTAATTCTACATCTGAGAACTAATCTACCCGAAGTATGCTAAACTCAAGCCCCTATAAGTATTCATTAACAAAACAAAAATAAAATTAAAGCTTAGCTATATCACAGTGGTTGTATTTCCTTAATATAATTTCTGTGGTGAAATACATAATTAACTTTACCTTTATGAACATTTACTGACTTCTAATACATTCCTTTTTGTCAAAAGTACAAAACAACAACAACAACAAACCCTAGAAGTGCATCAAATTTATATCATGCATAATATAAAGTCAGAGCAGGCGTGGGCTGTATTCTTGTCAACTCTAGGTGAAATAATTGTATACCAGAATACAATCTCATGTTTTGCACATGCCATCATATTCTGACACAGCTGGATTTTCTAGAAGAAATGTACCAGTGCAGAACATCTCCCCCACAATATAGATGAGCCAAGAGAGTGAAGTGTATTGGCGTCAAAACAAAAGAACTACAGGGTTTTTTTTTAATGTTCAAACTTCCAATATAGTATAACTCATAAGGCCTCTGATATTCTTTGATACTGTCTTATGTCCAATCCTTCTCTCAGGCAATTTAAGAACATATTACTACAGCAACCCACTTCACAAACTTCACAAATCGATCTATATTCATCTAATATATATGCTCTTCATCTAGAAAAAAGTTATATCTTATTATATCCTATTATATCTTATTAGAAGGTTTTATTACCCAGATTTGTAGAATATGAATGATTGTATTAAAATTCAATAAAACAGGGTACAGCCAGTAACACAAGCAACTCCTATAGGGTCATTAACCTCAGAAAAAAAAGTTCACTATGCATTTAATGGAGCTGTGATGAGATTAAGAGAAGGTGTTAGTGTCACTTCCATGATTTCGACTGAGTGGTTTACTGGTAGCATTAAAACCACATAATTAATCACGTGCCCAAGACGGGGGAGGGGGTTTGACCCTGTTCACATTTTTTTTTACATTTTGACACAGATGACATCTACAACTAGCAAACAGAAACTCTAGAGCCCCGTTCACCATCATTAATTGCACTTAAGCCACAAATTATTATTACATTACAGCTGAAATACCAAGAAAGGATGATTTTAATTGAATACTATTGATTAATTAACACTTTTTTTGAATTTTATATTTTTATATAACAGACAGTAGTTATAAAGTATAATTTTGAATGACTGACAAAAACAATAATTGGCTATTATTGCACCCCTGAATCTACATGCAGCAAATAACTTAATTGTCGCATCTTAGCTTTTCTATAGGAGTACTTCCTAGAACCAGCTTTATTGCACACCACTGCGGCATTTTAAAGGGCACTTCTGGCACACTTTACAAGTCACCTTCACCTGCATGATTTAGCTGCACTGAGATATGCAATATTAGTTGCAGATTATTCATAGCGCCTAATATGAGTTTATTAGAAGATACTACTCAGAAAAAGACTAGAATAGGTTTCCAGGTACTGTACCTCACAGCCTGCATCCTCGGACCAGAAATAGCCAATGCAGCGCGTTACCGTAGAAACCCTGAGCTCCGATGTGTGTGTGTGTGTGTGTGTGTGTGCGCGCGCGCGCCCGCGCGTGTGTGCCTGTGCGTCCCACACTAACTGCGCGCGATGTTACACACTGCATACGCGCATGGTTCAATGTCCAAAGATAGGACACGCCTAAATGTACATATTCATTAGATCAGTAATAAACCACACCCCTCAGAACCAATGTAGAATCCAATGAGGCACGCCTCACCAAGAGACATGAAATAAAAGCTTCAATTGATTTTAGTTTGCCAAGTTTGGAAGGCTTAAACCTTATTTGTTGTTTATTTACTTACTTGCATGTCTATTCTTTATCTTTACCTTAATGTCTGCAGGAGTACAATAGCCTATAGGCTTAGATATAGGCTTTCATTACCTGAGTGAGGAACAGCCTGCCACTATCTATTAAGGACCAAACGGGTTTCAGCCATATATTGATGTATTTCTGGTTAAATATCATTCAATGCTAGGTCAAGTCATGCATAAACTTTGCATGTTTGATAGGATATTTTTCTACTGGGCCTTTAAATAATCATTTTTATGCTCTTATAGCTTCCAATTCTAGAGCACTCGTGACTCTGGCGCCACCAAAAGGCCATATAGCATGATCACGAGTCCTGTCACCTGAATTTGAGGCTGATACTCATGACATAAGGCTCATGAAAACTACTCCAGGTCATAAATGGGTGTCCAATGGCTGTATATCATTTAATAATGGGAATATATTGATTAGTACAGTCTCTTTTGAAAGAGCATAACCAGAACTAATCAGTCATGTACACTTGTCAGCCCATCGAATTACCCAAAACCTCACATTTTCATTTTTTAAATGTCCACAGGGATTTTACACGTTTAGACTTGTTTTTGAGCATTTATACTAATAATTACTTAATTTTAAAAAAGTTGCCTATATTACAGTCAGATTGTGAAACCAGTAATTTCATTAAGTCAAGCAAGAATGTAAATGACAAGAACAAAAATCACTTCTGACATGCCTTTATTCAAGGACCTACCACAGTAAAAATATTGGTCATTAGTTGACATGGTTTTTTTGGACATGGATCTTCAACACTTCTACTTTCTACATAAAAAGATTGCATTCTGGCTAGCAAAATATTGTTTTTTAATTCACGAACTGGCTGTGGTGGTTTTCAAGAACCTTACCCATATAGACTATATAAACGGTCCAAAATTAAACAAGGATATCTGTGATGTCTTCTTTTCTACAGCAGATGTTCCCAAACATTGCACATTTGATTATTTTCCTTGTTCACAAAAACCTGATTTACACACAAATTAGCTAATTAGCAACTCTTAATGACTTCAAGTGGGTGTGTTAGTGCAGAGGACAGAGAACCCGGGATGCCAACTTATGTCTGAAGATAACAAGTACTGCATCTGTATTTTCCTGTTTTGGTTATTCCTCTCATATCTTTTAAATGTTTTTTGGAACAGTAATTCAAGGTCAGTACTGTACTGACTTTAGCCTGACCTCTAATTCAACACAAATCTCAACCCTAGCCCATCAATAACTTTACACAAACCTGTGCACTTGCCCAACCTCTGTTACTTCTCTCATACCAATGACCAAAGTATGGCCGGGGTTATTCAAGCACTGCTCAATTTACCTTCTGTCTTTTAAAACCAAGTTAGTTAACAGGAGTTAAACCCTAATCATGATAATTCAGACTGATAATTCAGACTGGGCCTGAGTAACAACCCAGGAGAGATGCACAACATTTATCTCACAGACTGGAAGCAGGTAAGAGGGGTTACATGACGTAGTAAGCAGACAATTAAAATGATCTACTCCCTACATTCAATAGCACAACAAACAAGAAGGACAAGAGCAAAAACAATCATGGGCATTGTTGACAGTGCAGGCATTCTTCAGATGTTTTCTGTAATTGGATTTGTTGTTGACTTCTTAACACTTATCTTAACACTGCCAGAACTTTTTACAAACAATGGCCCTAGCCTAATTCTTGACTAATTCTATTCCCTTTAGCCCAACTGGAACCTTATTCTATGTCAATGCTAACCTTAGGCCAACCCTGATTAGATAATATGGAGTGGAGTGACTGATTGTCATAGAAGGCATGGAACCCTCTGTCTGTCTTACGTTATGCTGTCATAGTCACACTTGCCAGAGTCCACGCTTGTATTCAGCACTGATAATCACTTTTTAACCATTACATTACAGTGAGCATACTTAACCTCTCTCTCTCTCTCTCTCTCTCCCTGTGTGTGTGTGTGTCTGTTGAGGTATGTTCTGAGAAACAAGTGATCCTGATCATTCAGTTCCCTGGACTTTTTTGAAGCATCTTGATGTGCTACTGCTGCAAAGCCCCTTGCTCCTGCTTATGATGAGATATGAACCTAAATATACTCTCAGAAACTGTCAAGATGTCTTTGAACTACTAGTGATGTAAACACTTTTACTAAAATGATTCAGAAGTACAACTACCAAAAGCTCTGCGATGGTCTGGCAAGCTGTTCAGGGTGTACCCCGCTTTCGCTGACTGTCTACTGAGAAAGGCTCCAGCCCTCCTGCCACCCTAATAGGATTAATTGATTCTACAAGTGACTGAGTGATTACAACTACTTCTACAGTTACAAGAGAACTAGACTTCATGTTAACTTCATGTGGGGAATTTCCTGCTACATGGTTTGTATTTTTTATCTGGTGGCACCCAAATGAGGATGGGGTTCCCTTTTGAGCCTGGTTCCTCTCAGGGTTTCTTCCTCATGCCGTTTGGGGGGGGTGGCGTCGTAGAAGAAGAGGGAGAAGGAGAAGAGGAGTAATAGAAGAAGGAGGAGGGGGCGAAAGCAGGAAAAGCTGGTTAGAAATTCTCTGAACTGGATGAAGGGAATGAGGAAGTGTGTTAAAAATAAGAGGTAGGTTGAATATTTATAGCGTCATGACTTTCCGCTTGCACATGACAGATGTTTAAACGGAGTTTTTTTCTCATGACTGTACACTGTAGCAGCGTAAAGAGGGGGGAAAAGGAAGTTCTGCAGTGTATCCTTATTTGTACTACTTTGGAAGTATAAATACATTGTGTAGCTACACATGGTAGGTATTTCATGATTATTAGAAAAGGTATTGAGACGGAAACTGTGTTTAAAGTGTTTAAATGCCAGCTGGGCAGCTTGTGAAAGAAACACGTCGCTTTCATTTAAATAAAGGCGGACACAGAGTAGGACACGAACAAAGTAAGTTATTTTAATTTAGCAATTCTTGACTAAACTAGCTATCCTGGTACAAATATGCTGCATTTGTAAATAGGGAAAGTCGGAAATTATTAGCTATTACTAGTTAGCGTGCTAACTTAACCTACTGGTGTCAGCCATGAAAGCATCCTGTGCTTATTTTTATTGTAAATAATCATCTTGGCTTAAAGTAAAATTAAAAATCTAGTTAGTGGACGTGGTGGTTTTAATCCCAGGTGAAGAAGCCGGTGATGTTTTTGTTGTTTTTTTATTCTAGCTAGCATGTTGCGCCTGATTAGCCATAGTGACTGCTATGAAGGCTTGTTGTCTAGCTACAGGTTAATGTTGGGTAGCTAAGCCTGTGTTAACCAGTGTTGGTTGTCCCTGAGATAATAGTTTAAATATTTTCGAATAATTAAAACTGCTTTTCATGATGAACAATTTCACCAAACTCCGATTAGCATGTGATGTGCGGATAATGGAGAGGGTTAGCTCCAGCTCGTGCTGACTATGTTGTATGAAGCCTTTTCAGGTTTACAGGCACAAGTGAAAGAGTAAAACTGTAAAGCGATTTTCATTCCTATTAAACTATGTGCAAGACATAAGATATGGTGGCTTGGAGAGAGCTGCTGTGTGCTTTTTATTGCGTTAGTAAAAAGGATACAGGTGTGAAACCTGTAAGCACATTACAATCCTGCCTTACTGTTGATCTCGGCTCGGATCTGAGTTTGTGCTACTACAACATAGAAAGCACCTGTTCACAGAAATGAGATGGATATCTCTGTACATACAGTGAAGGGAACCCTGTTGTTTTACTTCACTGCTTAGATTAGATAGGACATCAACCAGGTTCAGGAACATCTACAGAGATTAACTGATTAGCACTACTTTTAATGTAGGATTTTAAACAACCACTGAGAGCCTGGAGCTGATGATCACACTCTGGTGGTGTGTACTGTGTTGGTGTAATAGTATAAAAGTCAGGAGTCACACATGCTTCATAAGATTAACTTAAAAACCCGGATGCTAATTTGGAAATTTGTATCAGCCTATTCCTCTTACATTAAAAGTTTTCCCACATTGACATATCACATTTTTAAACATTAATCCAGCCTTTTCATTGGATCTTTTGTTCAGACTACACTATATGTACAAAAGTTTATAGACACTTGACCATAACACTCATGTGTTTATCGTTCGTTGGACTCCAGGTTTCTTTCATCTTTACTGTAATAATTAATTTTTAGATTTTGAAGTGTGGTTGTGGGAATCTGTGATTATCCATCTATAAGAGCATTATTAAGGTCAGGCACTGATGACAGATGGGAACACCTTGAGCAGTTTGCGTTCCAGTTCATTCCAAACGTATTTACTGGGCTTGAGGTCAGCGCTCTGGGCA
>JBCNYG010000019.1:28241383-28263989 GCA_039654305.1 Porochilus rendahli
TATATATATAGATACACACGTTAATAAACAAATGGTATTTCAAAATAAACAGCGCCACCTATAGTGATTAAAAAAACCATGTGTGATGTAAATTTTGTAAATTTTTTGTATTACAAAAAATCTAGTAAACATACATGAAAATAGATGAAGCCTTTAGATGAAGAGTACTTCAGTATAAAGGAAACCACCTGAGTTCTGTCTACACCATCTGTTTCCTTTCTTAATGGGGGATGGTAACAAAGACAAAAAGGTATATGACCTCAGGAAGAGCAACAGAGAACAAGGTGAGGCAGAGCAAACATAAAATCCCATTAAACTAAAGATGCCAAATAATCTCACAGAACTTTACGTATATCTCTCTTTATTTCACATACAACAGCAACTGATTCAGAGGTACCACAGGAAGGTGCTGACATTATTTATAAATACACCAGTTATCCCCCTTTATTGTCTTTATAGAAAATATTTTAATTAATTTCCAAATTATGTACATCAGACTGTTTAGTGCATTTCATATCATGCTAGTTCGTACATGAAGCTTGAAGATAATTTCAGACATGGCCACAACCTTTTTACAGCATTCTATGAAAATTGATATTAAAGCCTTGTACAATCTCAATATGTTACAAAAATATACTTTGATAAATTATAATGTAGTGGAATATAATAAGGAATTATCATGAAAGACAGAAACATCAGTCACAGTAATAACCTGTGGTGATAAAAGTTTGGATATGTAAGGACTGTTCAAAATGTAGAGGTGTAACACAGTATTTGATTCAAAATGTACAGGACATTTTGTGCCAGCCCAATAACAACCTGATTTTGACATTAAATACGAAGACTGTACCAATGACCAGGCTGCTAAATTTCTCCCACAACAATGTTTTTATTTGTTTATTTATGATTTTTCTTAACTAAACAGCAAAATGTATGACTGACAAAATGTTGAGCCATGATCACACAAAAGCTTTAATAAAGATGTATAGATATAAAATATGGAGAGATGTCTTGATAACCCAAATTTGTTTCATTTTTAAAGCTGCACATAAGTAATATGTTGTTTATACATACAGAGGAATATACTGCTTTCCCGGAGCGACCATGTAGGAAGCATGTAGGTCTACTTCCTTTTTGCATTCACACTTTTACAGACCCAGTTCATGCCATCCTGAGACACACAGACAAATGAACATCTTAATATTATGTGTAATCCTAAAAGTATATTATTTGGTATTATATATTTTATATTTATGTTCCTGTTTTGTTTGCAAAATACATATTTAATTTAAATTAAAGTAGTCTGACCAAACAGTTAATAAAATTCCATTATTTTTTTTTTGTATATTCATTATTTATACTGACCTGGACACCCTCGCCAGTAAGGGCTGAACACGGCTGGATCTGCCATACCCTGTCCCGAATGGTGTGCAGGTTCAGTCCCTCAGCAATTTCAGATGCAGGGGCTGCAGTAAGCAGGTCTTGCTTATTAGCAAAAATGAGAACAGGAACCCCACTGAGCTTCTCCTCATCTAATAACTCTGCTAACTCCTGTGAAGAGCAGTACAACAACAATGCTAATAGTGTTAGTTTTAAATTATTAGTAAAATAATATAAGGTGATGATAAATGTGTAATATTACCTGTCCTGTTTCTTCAAATCTTTTACGATCTGCGCTGTCAATAACGTAAATCTGGAAAGAAAAAAAAACCCTTCGTAAAAACCAACCAACAAACAAAAAAACCCTGAAGTGCTTTTACTGCTAATGATGCTTGAAATCTTTATCACTCACCAGAAGATCTGTATTTTCAAAGTAGTTCCTCCAGTAGGGCCTAATCTTACGCTGCCCACCAATGTCCCACACATTTAATTTGAAACCCTGAGACTGCACACTTTTGATGTTGAAACCCTAAAAGGTTTATAACATATGCAAAATAAACAAATATGTAAATAATAAATAAAATATAATTCATGACACTTCAAATGGAAGGACAAACTGTGTTACACTCTCAGAAAATAAAAGTACTACATTAGCTTTTTTTATCTGAAATACATGACTTATTGCTGGGGCAGTACCCTCTAAGGTAGTGTATCCTGTACTTCTTGGAAACAGATATGTATGTTTTTGGCCCCAAAAGATACACATAGTTGATGTCCAATAATGAGGGGTAGGGACATATAAATGTAGATCATATCTTGGAGGACAGAAATGAGGTACTGTTACCCTTTTTCTGATAGTGTATGTTACAATGTATATGTGAGTGTGTATAGTTTTATATTCAGTTATTAGATAAAAATGTTGGCTTCGTGGTTAGCAGATTTGTGTCACCCCTGCTGATGACTGTTAACTTCTCCTAATCGAGTATGAGTGTGGATGGTTGCGTGTGTTGGCCCTGTGATGGTCAGGATGCTGTTCAGGATGTGCCCGCCTTTGCCCATTGTCGGCTGAGATAGATTTAAGCGGTTTGGCAAATGAGTGAGTGTGAAAGATAAGAATGTGGTACGAAATGTTTTGAGGGCAGAGAAAACACTGTGCCCTGTCACAGCGCATCACACACTCATCTCACTCTTTAGCCAAACCGTTCACTCCTACTAGGGTCATGGACAGGGTGGAGCCTCTCAGCGGAAACTGGGCGAAGGTGGGATACACCCAAAACAGCTTTCCAGACCATCATAGGGCCAAAACACACAACCATTCACACTCAAAGTCACACCTGGGGCAATTTGGAGCAACCAATTACCCTAATGTGCATGTCTTTGGATTTTGGTGGGAAACCGGAACACCAGGAGGAAACCCACACCGACACAGGAAAAACATACAAACTTCACACAGATCATAGGGCTTGACCCCAATTTCATGCTTACCACTACACCACCGTGCCACCCTGTAACTGACCTGTGTTGGTGTAATGTGGCTGATATCCTCTGAGGCCAGCTGTTTTAGCAGAGTGGTCTTACCACCGTTGTCCAACCCAAGAAGCAAAATGCGAACCTCCTGGTCAGGGGTACTTTTCAGCTTTCGCAAAATTGATAGCAAACCCTGAAAAAAAAACCAAAAAAAACCCCCACTAGTTTTAGATTGACTGGGTCTCACTAATGCAACAGGCATCGATGGCCGCCAGAGTAAACACAAGCTCAGCCATAAAGCTGATAAACCCTATCCATCCATCCATCCATCCATCTTTCCACACTTACATGTTAACAACATGCGCAAACTGTACGATCATGATCTCCACTTCACTCTTTCCTATTCTGAACACAAGCCCTAGATCTACTTCACTGGATCTGATTGATTAAAAACCTCTCTCGGTGAATAATGATGCTGCTTTACGGCTAGCTAGCTAGCTAATCTCAATACAGATTTAACCAGAAGTGATGCCGACTCCTCAGAATATATAAAAATCACCTGTACGAATACACACATTTGTTCTCGTCGCTATTGACCGATTTTATTAGTGACTGCACCGGGAGAACTGTGTTAGTCATAAACGGGCTGGATTGATGTACACTAGCTTGTTATTATAATGAGCATTAACTCACCATGTTGTAATTGTGCCGCCTCGAGACGCCTCCGTGTTACTAAGGACAGCCGATGACGTAGTACGCAAGAGACGCACGTACTGATGGGGCGTGGTTTCACTCACACAAAGCGGAAGAAGATTTGCATGAAGAGCACTGTTATGGCAAACTAGGTGATTTTGTGAGGGAAAGGGTTTAAATAACACCATCTTAATTGATATTGTTATTTTTTTTAGCAATGTAAGACACTCCAGGGTCACCAGAGCCTTTATGTTTTCTTTAAAGCTATCAATTAATATTAAATAGATAATAATATTATTAAGTGTAGCATTTATTGTTAAGCATGCCTTCACTTTGTATGAAAACATCAACTCAGGGCAAAGTAAAGTGTGAAACGTAAACAGTGGTACATCTCTGGGTGATCACAGTGTGAAACCTACTGAAATTAGTGTCCTGAAACTCGTACCGAATTGTTCTCGTGTGATTGCGTGGCGTAGGGATCCGCCCGTTTCCGTGATTGGCAGTGACGGCGCCACGTGCTTCCGCAAGCCTGTAGCGATTTGCACCGACACCTCGCGCTGCAGACACTAACCCAGCAGATCCACACCACCGACCCGAGCCTTTCTGTAAGTGATCTTTATACCAGCATTTAATATCCGAGCTACATAAGGGTGGTGTTTGAACTGAGGAATGTGTGTCCGGGTTGTAAGATCTGTGAAGCCAGACAAGTTTCAAGTCAAACAAGCACAGTGCTACCCATGGGCTCTCAGCTTACTGCAGTACAACTTATACAGATGTTAAACATGTGCATGCACTTTCAAGCTGGTCAGCATGTGTCCTGTCTGATTAATTTAAAGCCCAACGTGGAGAGTTTGTTATGAAAGCTGCAGTTCGTGAACAGGTTTGATTCAACCAGGTTGTTCTTCATTCTGGGGAAAACAAGGGTCTTCACTTTCCCCTCTCTGGCTGGGCTTTTTTTTACGGTTAGCTTCTTCTATCTGTCTGCCAACCAAAGCAAAAGACGTGTCCCTTACACAGATTTACAGGGTGATTACAGGGTACACTTCATTTGTTATTACAAGCTTTAATAATTTGTTGTCCATTTTCTACAGTAAGCAAACTGCACAATGAAGTGAAACGGTACTAAAGTATCCAGGAATGTTTTCTGTTTTAAACACCATGTAGTGTTTATTCATGTTTACTGTTACGTTAACAGCTTATAGGCCTGTAGGTCTAGTGTAACACTTTAAAAGTATGTCATAACTTAAAAGTATTATAATGTAGCAATAACAAGGTGAGCTTAATATACAGTTAAACCTAGTCACATTTTGTGAAGCTCTAAGAATGTCAAATGTCCCTCTATTAAAGTCAGATAAATGATAGTACTCAAACACTTCAGGTAGTCTTATAAGCAGGACCTTGTATCAAATAGTGCTTTTTTTATCTATATATTAATTTTTTTTTTGTCCTTTAAGTCAAATACAAGTAGAGAGTAAAATGAAATAATTTACTCCAAGGCATTGGTGTAGTATTGTAGCGGTCACAGTAATAGTGTTTATAATCAACTAGGTTCCAAGCAAACCAGCGAAAGCATGCCAGAGGTGACGGGGAAAAAAAAAACATAGACTGCTGATTAGTCAGAGAAAAATGTCACTGCGTTGACAGTGTGCAATACGAGATGTCTCACTGTAGCCTTCATGTAAAAAGTGTTGCACCCAAACACGAAAAATTGTACGTGCTTCAGGGCATTTCAGTTGTGTTCAAAGCTAACCGTGGTTATGTTTGTGTTTGTGTTTTTGCAGTGAAGCTCTTGCATAGATTGATGTAACCTGAACAAAAAATTTTAGCTTTATAAAAGGAGTTCTCAAATTTTCACAGTTTGCTTGAACACATGGAATCTACTGAAGATTACGATCATAATCGGAAAATGAAAGTGTAGTAATTCAAATCAGAGCTTGGATTCAAGTGAGTTTATTTCAGTGGTGTTTAAGACATTCAATCAGTTCTTGGTTGTGTTTTATTTTGTTGTGAGCACAAAATGCCTTTATGTTATTAATGACAACATAGAGACGGCTGGAAACGGAATAGTAATATGACATGGCTTATCATATGATGGTCTCCTTTTTATTTAATTTTATACTTTTGCTCACTCTTGTGGAAAGCTGAGATATGACAACTTTCAATGGGGAATGATGTGCATAAATTCACAAGGCTGTTTGCTGGTGGGTCCTGCTCAGTCAGGTTGCATGCCATATACAAACCTTGTGACACTAAGCAGTGTGTACCACTAATGCAGATCAAGGTTCAGCTTAGTTCTTTGCACTATTTGTATTTAACTGTTGTTTGACCTGTAATATTGATTCTCATTTCTGGCTAAATCTATATGTGGGAAACCAAAGGAACCCAAGAATCCTTGAAATGTAAAAAACAGGGTATGATTTTACTGCAAAGTATCTTGGGTCCAAAATAATTGACTTCTTAGCCATGCCCTGTGCTTTGTGAGCTAATGAATATTCACAATCTAATGTGTAGGCTAGTAAGGGTATATATTTGCATGTATTTGAAATATCCACAATTTAAAGACTGATGTAAAGGAAATTTTTGGTTTGTAAAAGTATGGGAAAATGTAGATTAATATTTGGTCTATCTATTTGCCAGAATTCGCAGAATCATCTCAAAGCCATTATTATTCTGAGGTCAGAAATTAATCAGTGTGTGTGTTTCTGTGCTTTGTTGATTTAGTGCCTGGAGACAGGAGACAGCACCATGGCGGATCTGAGTGGCTTTGATATTGATGCTCCACGCTGGGATCAGTCCACATTCATGGGTCGTCTCAAACATTTCTTTAATATTACTGACTCTCGCACGGCCCTCCTCTCAAATGCCAAACTAGATGAAGCAAAAGCCTTAGTGGAGAGTTGCAGGTAAGCACAACCAACCCTGAGCTTAATGCGTAATGGAATGTAGCATATACTATATGGGAAATGTGCAGTCTGATTGGTTAACAATTATGAGCCAAAGCAGGGCCTGAGGCACAAAATTATTTCAGTATGTACTACATGGAAACATTAAAAAAACCTCTGCACACTAAAACAAAATTTTTATGCTATACAGACACATAAGTTACACAGTAACAGCATTTGCATTACAATTACAGCATTTGGCAGACACCCTTGTCCAGAACAACTCACATTTATATCATTCATACAACAGATCCAACAGTAACAACTTGGTGGTACCGTGGCTTGAACCGCCAACCTTCTGATCAATAACTCAGAGCCTTAACCACTGTGCCACCACTGCCCTTTAACTGTCTAATGTTAAACAAATGAGTTTTAGTATATAACAGGCACAAACATAAAGAAAAGCAACTAATACAAGATTTGTATTGTTTATTTTATATAGTTTAACCATTATAAAGGTATGTTGTGCCTCCCCTGCATCCCTGGCATAGACCTACTTGAACTTGTGGAATAAATGCAATGTTCTTGGTGACTATTTACCAATGTCCTCCTCAACTTCAATGAAAAATTGTTATTTATGATCACATTAAAGATATACACCAGCATTTTTATTTCCTTAAACTTCCTTTAAACTCACTTAAAACGGTTTGATGACATTTAAAAGCTTAACCATTACATGTTATTCACCAATAATTTTGGATGAGACGGATATTAGAGGAATTCTTCTCATAAATGCTCTGATTTGGTTTTATCTAAATTGTATGGTTGTTTGACAGTGGACCCTTCAGACCTAGCGCTTAAAGTTCAGCTCAAAGACTATTTTATCTTTCCTGACTCGAGAATTTTTTTTTCTCATGCTCTCCTAAAATTCTTTTTACTGCATGCCATATAGCTTATATAGATTTTGCTCAGGAGTGGCTTCTTTCTCGACACTCATATAATTGGAGTATTTCTCAGATGGTTGTTTTTGGCATGTTTGGTTGTTTTTGGAGGTCTTCAGACTGTTCGTTGGAATTCAGTGATTGGTTTCTGGCCTGACATGTATTGCACATTGTCAAACCTTATACAAAACTAACATGTTCTTATTACATTTCATACCTTTCATATAAATATCCACACTACTGTATTTTACCCCATGCACCATTATTTATTTATGTATACTTCCTTAGTGTCTTTAGTTTTTAGTTTTTTATATTTCTTTTGCTCCTCTACTTATGTTTTTATGTATTTTTATTTTTATTGCCTTTTAAATTGCACCTAATATGTATGTCTTGATGCTATGACAACCAAATCAAGAGATCTATCTATCTATCTATCTATCTATCGATCTATCGATCTATCGATCGATCGATAGATAGATTGATAGATAGATAGATAGATAGATAGATAGATAGATAGATAGATAAATAGATAGATCCATAGATAGATAGATGGATGGATGGATGGATGGATGGATGGATGTAGTCCGCTTGATAAATCCTCTATTAAGACACTTGTGTTTTCTCAGAAATTATGCACATTAAATAAGATTACAGGTTATACACTTTCAGTGCCGTTAATTTATTTTACCCTGCAGTATTCCTTCTCGCTATTGTTTACCTCACCCTAACCCTCTTCCTCGTCATTATCCCCCTCCTGTCTCCAGAGCAGGCTCTAGCCCTCCAGGTACAACTGTGGAACAGCTGCATTATGCCAAGAAGATTTATGACTCAGCATTTCACCCTGATACTGGTGACAGGATGAACTTGATTGGCAGAATGTCTTTCCAAGTGCCAGGGGGCATGGCCATCACCGGCTTCATGCTGCAGTTCTACAGGTTTACGCTTCACAGTTCAAACCTTTATGCTTTGTTGAGGTTACTTGTCTTTTTCAGTGAAAAATATGTGTTGGTAGTAGAGTGGAACTATTTCTTAAATGGCATCATCTTTTTTTTTTCAGATGAGAGTCAGAATAACCCATGAACAGCTCCTTTTATTGCAGGACTAACACAGAAATCACATTCATACTTTTGGGCAATTTAGACTAGCCAGTTGACCAAGGAAGCCATAGTACTCAGAAGAATCCCAAACAAGCCAGGGAGGACATGGAAATTCCTCTCAGAAAGGCCCCTGGCCAAGATTTAAACCCAGAGCTTTCTCGGTGTGAGACGACTAAGCACTGAGCCCAGCGCTGATATGATGCACTCTGACATGAAGCCAAACTAGTTATCTTCTGAGTTCTATCTTGTGGATGAAATATAAATAAGAGAGTTACTGCTGCTGTGCTCACACTTCTTTTCTTTTGTAGTTTGTAATTCTCATTGCTGTTGTTCCACTGTTTCAGTTTTCACTATACCTGCAGACTTGTTGAAGTGTCGGCTCTGCTTGTGGGTAGAGAGATAGATATATAAATTAATTAAAAGATGCAGAAGTTATTGATCCTGAAAGAAATTTAGGATGGAGCTACAGTAGGCAGCTACTCACATTGGCATTGGAAGCAGAAGTAATCTGTGGCTACAAAACAGTGGATTGAAAAAGTTTACACAGCCATGTTTTTGAGATGTTAATAAGAGACCAAGATAAATAATTTCAGAACATTCCCTCTAAAAGATTTCAGTTGAATTGTATAGATTATAGGTGGAAAGGTGGAAAAAGCTTATTTTTTTCCATCACAAAAACCTGACAATTTGACAGGGATGTGTCGACTTTTTATATCCACTGTTGCTTGGGCTAGAATGTGGACTGTTGTGTGGAATTTTTATCTCCCTGCTTTATGTGGGGTTTGCATTTTGTATGTGGTGTGGAACAACTGTGTTTAAGGATCACAATATGTCAGTCCTATTTACCATACTCCCCTTTTTGATTTAAAAAAATATTATGTATGTGTATATATATTGTTTGAATGACTGGGTATGACCTTGTGCGTGTGTGTGTTACTGCAGGACGGTGCCTGCTGTGGTGTTTTGGCAGTGGGTAAATCAGTCTTTCAATGCTCTGGTCAACTACACCAACCGCAATGCTGCCTCTCCCATCACAACAAAGTAAACATTTTGCATCTGCAATAATTCTAGCTGTCCATGATTAAATATCTGAGTTCCACATAAACTCAGTTTATGTATATAAACTAGGAGGAGTGCCACAGTGATATTTTGGAAATGGTGTGTGTGTGTGTGTGTTTCTCATGTCTCTCTGCCTCCTCCAGACAGATTGGTGTGGCTTATGCAACTGCAACAAGCACTGCACTGGCCACTGCTGTGGGTCTTAACCTCTACACAAAGGTATTTTTAATCTGCAAGTTTAAATAACAGTCAAAAATTTATTCATTAATCCAGAGTTATGATCCATTTCGTTTAACGACGGTCCTGGTGTTTGATATCACGCCAGAAAGCACCTCCTCTGGTGGCCCGCTGGGTGCCCTTTGCAGCTGTGGCTGCTGCTAACTGTGTAAATATTCCTATGATGAGACAACAGTGAGTCCTTTTAACTTTGATAGTGTCCTTTTATTTTAACAAATATGTTTTTTATGTGTTTTGCTGTTTTTTTGTACCATGTTCACATTTCTATTCTCCTGCAGGGAGATCCTAAATGGCATTGCAGTCACAGACGAAAATGGCAATAAGCTCGGTCACTCGAAGGTAAGTTATCGTTATGTTAGTACCACGGAATTTCAATCAATAGTAGAATCCATAAAAAATACTCAGTGCATGTTTTAAATATAATCTCTATTTACTGAGTTTGTATCATGTGAGATTTGGTGGCAGCCGTAGCCTAATGGTTAAGGAAGCGGCCTTAGGACCGAAAGGTTGCTGGTTTGATTCCCACTGAATGAGCTCCACCTTCCTTTTCTCCACCGTCATGGCGGAAGCGCCCTTGAGCAAGGCACCTAACCCCAACTTCTCTCTTACCCCCAATGTGTGTGGCAGCCCACTGCTCTGAGTGTTTGTGTGTGCTCACTTTAGATGGGTTGAATGTAGAGGCAATAATTTCCCTTGCGGGATTAATACAGTATAGCTAAATCAAAAAAAAAAAAAAAAAATTCTCATTACACTTTCTTTTACTCTTAGACTAAGCCTTTAATAAGCCCTTCTTAGCCTTCATATTTTTATTTTATGATTCCCAACTGCAACTATATTTTAGTAAGCAAATTAAAAACAGTCATATTACATGTAGTATTTCCTTTGCTGGAATGTAACGCACCCTTAAAGGGAGACTATTTGTAGATAATAATTGGTCATATGTGCTGAATGATGGCATTAAAGGAATGTTTTCAGCCAGTTTTAATGTTGCCTTAGTATATCATAGTTAATTTGCATAGAATTGACAAAATCTTGATTCACTTGTCACTTTTTGTTTGCAGCTGTTGCTATAATTGTGGCTCCGTGTTGCACACATGCATACAGTAGAAAATAACTACTCGCCTACTGTGAATGTAGGTTGTCAGGTTTAGTAACACCTACACTGTAATGTCTGATATGGCCAAAAGAAAAGTTGCCCAGTGTTTCAGCTACAAGATGCACTCTATTCTCTGCCCTTATGTCATCTATAAATAACAATGATTCACCAAAGCATAAGAAGAGCTATACTGGTGCACCGACCACGACCCTGATTTGAGCCGATCGTATACTGATGTTGGTATCATGTTTTAGCCAATTTCATTCTGATGTGTAGCGGTGTCCTCCAAGGTGTACCGATGTTATTACATTCTATGCTGATGTGTACCGATGTTCTCCCGATGTTGCTTCTATTTTTTTTATTAATTATCACTACAGATGTATACCGATGTTACTTTGATTTTTTCCCCCCCTATGTTAGCCTGATGTCCTCCAAACAAAAAAAAAGCCCAATTTTCCTAACACTTTTAAAATATTTCACTATTCCACAAAGCTTTCCTTGAAATACTACAATGTTCGAGTATGTATACCGATATATTCTAATGTTCTCCAATTTCCTCCAGTGTAAGAACAGACTATGATCAGGGCATATCTGGATCCTGATCGGTATCATGTGAGCACACCTTAAAATTTTATTTGCACATTTTTAAAATTGTGACAGTGATGGTGCGAGCTCCATCACAATGGATATGCACTGTCAATGGAACCTTTTAAAACCCAAACCAAAAGTTTCAGTATATACTACTCGAGAGCATAAGAAAAGAAACCTGAAACAAAAATGTTATGGATTATTTTTTTAATTTTTAGAAAAACAATGGTCAGGTGCTCTACATCATAGTCATCACACGTGCCTCATTACACTATCAGGAGCTTTATTTTCTTTTTATATGTTTAACCACAATGTGATGTATTGACTCTAGAGTCAGTGGGAGAGTTATATACTCACTGTGAGCATCACTTCTTTGTTTTGCTATAAATTGGAGGCGTTTGATCTTCTTCTGAATAACCTCCAACACATCCTCATGTTTGCTCTGTTTCAACACTTGGGCAGGGTCAGACAATCAGTAAGTGAACACTGACGTCCTGTCTTAATGACTTGTGAGTTAGACTTTAATCCAATATGGACCGAGTTTAATTGAATAGGTTTAATGTTGATTGGGTGGAACAATAGTTTACAGCATTGCTTACATTTAAAATGGCTTTATGTTGTTTACAGTAGATAATTGTTTCACCTGATTTAGTTTTATTGATTCATTTACTGATGAAAAATTAAGTGTCCAATACACACACAACTATTCACACTTATAACTAGGGTATGTTTGGAACATTCAGCCAGCCTAATGTGCATGTCTTTGGAGTGTGAGAGGAAACCGGAGTCCCTGCTAACCACTAGACCACAGGGCTGCCCCTATACTGTATTGCACTTAGAAAATAATATTGAGATTTTATAATTTTTTATTTTATGAATATTTTAAACTTTTTGTTCTTTCCATGTGCCACAGAAAGCAGCATTAAAGGGCATCACACAGGTGGTCATTTCCCGAGTCACCATGGCTGCCCCAGGCATGAGTAAGTACACAGTGAGGTGTATATGTATGTAATGATACTAGTGAACTAAAAATTTTATTTATATATATATATAAAACCAGGCAAATTCCCCTTTGACAACTGTATTGGAATTTTTTTTTACTATGAAAAGGGAAAGTTCTAAACCTTTGTTTTTTTTCTCTCTCTCCAGTTATACTCCCTATTATAATGCAGAGACTAGAAAAATACAGATTTATGCAGGTATGTTCAGTGAACACTTAAAACTCTAAGAAGCATGGACCTTTATAAGCATTTTAACCGAGGCCTGCATTTTGTTGTTCTGTTACCTAAATGTAAGATATTGTTTTTAATGTCTCTATCTATATATTTTCTTTCCTGATTTTTATACAGAAAATTTCATTTCTCCATGCGCCATTGCAAGTGATGATGGTTGGAGTATTGTAAGACTCCTTTATTTACAACATAGTTATATTCCTAGCAACTGCCTTGATTCTTTTCTTTTTTTTCTAAATACAGTTACTGTAAAAACACAGGCTTCACCAGTTCTTTCTTTTTTAGCCTGATCTTCATGGTGCCTGCAGCGTGTTCATTGTTTCCACAAAGATGGTAAATATGAAGAATAATGTATAGTATTTAACTATGAGCATTAGATTGGATGAAGTAATAGCATACATAAATAATATCCATCAGCTGCTCTGTTAAACTGTTTGACACAACCTGATCTCACTCCTCCTGTTTCCCAGCTCTCTGCCTGTGTCCAAGCTCGAACCAGAGCTCAGAGAATCCATCATCTCCCAGTATGGTGACATCACCCATGTTTATTTTAACAAGGGCTTGTGATACTGTTTCCCTGCTCTGCTTACGCCAAGCTCTTAGGACTGCTTAATTTTTTTTTTTCTATTAATAGTGTACGGTATTTGGCAGTATTTGGGGGAAGATAGTATTTGATTTTGACCTACTTCTTAATCACCTCCAACATATCCTGTTTTTTTGTTTGTTTGTTTGTTTGTTTGTTTGTTGGTGTTTTTAAGCTCTGCTCCAATTTTTGAGCTAGGCCATTCAGTAGGCAAGTGAACACTCACGTCCTGGCTCACATGACTTGTGAGTTAGACATGAATCCAATGTCTACATTTAATGGAATTGGTTTAATGTTGATTGGGTGGAGCAATAGTTTACAGCATAGCATATGGTGTCTACAGTTGATACTGTAATTGTTTTACCTGATTTAGTTTTATTGATGAAGAATTAAATGTCCAAAAGAAAAGTTGATCAATGAAACATTGCTTAATGTACAGGACCAGTCAAAAGATTGGACACACCCATCACTGATTTAATAGGTAGGGCACCTACCTACCTAGAGATGTCTGGTACTGTTCATAATCACGATTATTAGTGAATAATGAGGGGGACCTACTGTTTCATACTGATCTCTCAGGAATTTTGTTCTTTAGTGGTTATATGCTTTAATACGCAGTTGACTGCTGAATTATCTCAACAGTTCATGTACCCAGCTATTCAAGTGCCGGAATTCAAACACAATGTTCAAAAATGTTGTGTGTGTGTGTGTGTGTCCAATTACTAATAACAATTGTTCTGAGAGTCAGCCTCTTCTCCACATCTCTACACACATGGACTTGCTGTAGCATATACTCTTTATTTCCAAATAAAGACATCAATAAAACATTAGATCATAGAATAGCACAGCATTGTGCTCTGGTTTTTTATTTTATCTTTCTTGAGAATTCAAGCTCGTTGAAATGGCAATGTTATATCTTGACCACTGGAGGGAAGTGTTTCATTTCCAGTCATGTTGATGTGTTTTTTGCTTTTGTCTTGGCTAAAAGGCAAAGAGCCTTTAAATAAAATCTTTTTACCATTGAAGGGCATCTTGAAAATGTTCTGGAAAACTATTTCTGGTAGGAAACAGATGAGAGCTGCTAGCTGAGGACCAATGTTTGTGTTGTGTGACTGGATGTTTAAGGCTGGTAACAGCTGTTTTGGGGATCAGAGGGTGTGCTTTGTAGTGCTTAAGTAAGAGTAAGCTAAAGGCCACTCTGGCCTGTTTACTGTCTGTAATAAACCTGACATGCAGGCATCAGCAAACTTCTCAGCACATTATGCTTACCTGAAACGTATGACTTAAGTAAAGAATCTGCCACACAACCAAATGTACTTTAACAGTTTTATTTTTTTGCTAATACTGTAAATTTGCCCAACAAGTGAACATCCACATAGGAAATTACACAAAGCATTAAAAGACATGCATAGTCTGGTTCTCATCATACAACCTTTCTCTCTTTTTCTCTCTCTCTCTCTCTCTCTCTCTCTCTCACACATGCGATTTCACACAAGAGGTCCTGTGTTACTGTACTTTCAGCAAATCTTAAAAGGAAAAAGACAAAGGCTGGTAAAAAATATCATAAAATAAAGCTAAATGACAGTAAAATATATAAACATAGCAACAACGAACATTTAAATTATGCAGTTTATATGCCATTACATTTAATACAAAGCTGTAATATAGATTTAGCGTGATGCATATTAAACACTGCGAACGCTATCCTTACATTAGATTTATGTAAGTATTTATGGTCAAGCATGTTCATGGCAAGTTATAAAAAAGTCAAAGGAAAATAACATTAGTAATAAAGCATTTTAATTTAAAGCACACCTTCTCCACAACACTGTAAGCTGTTTAGACTGGCAAATTCTGTTTCAACACTGTCAGCCTAAAAAAAAGTAGCTGGCCAAACTGAGCAACAACCCTTTGAAAGAGCTCACTTGTATTTGGCAGACCATCATTGTGTTCATTTTATACAGCTTTAGTTCCATGAAACAAATACACAATATAACATTAGCATTAAAGCGTCAATCATCCCACCCACTGAAAAAGGAAATGATTGTTCTCTTCTATTCCACAGTGGTCCACTCTGTCTTCCTCCCGTCCCCCTCCCTCTGTTTCAGTCTCTCTTTCTTTCTCTCTCTCTCATTGTGCTGTGGTTCCTTACCCTGTCAAAATGCCTAGCAACTACTACCCTCACACCTTGCTCTGACTGTCACATGACTTTGCAGTGCCCAATAAGGGAATGGATACAAAATCATAATTCACTGTGTCTTCCTCTCAAGACAGCCAATAAACTGTTTAACGGTAAAGTAGAGATGAAATCTTCCTCCACTCCTACTACAGAAGGACGTGCAGGTTATTGAAATGTTAATGTCATCAGTCTGATAACTGGAGGGCAAAACAAAGGTGAACCCTTTACCATGGCAAAGCCTTAGACAGCCTTATTTCATTAAACGTTCTAGCGGCACATCAAAAAAAATTCATTATGCAGAGACTCTGATGGCACACTACAGTCCAAGGCAGGAAAATTCCTATTAAGCATTTGTTAATGAAACCTCAGTATCTTATGTCTTACAGAAACATCACAATGTCATTTGCAAATAAGCACAAAAGGCATTAAATGGTATTGTAGTAACAGCGAGAAGACTTACAAAACCTGAAAAGGAGGAATCAGTTCTAAAGCGCGGTTCCTACAAAGTGCAATAAAAAGTTCAATAAGGATCAAGTTATTTGAGAGAAATTATTTATAAAAAGGCAGATATCTAGCATTATAAAAACAGCACAGACAGCACAAAGGTATACATGTTGCAAGGGAAAGAATGTTAATGGGAAATAGAGTTACAGACAGAATCAGTTAATATCCAACAAGAAAATAACATAGAAATGAAGACACCAAGTAAGGTGACTTTCTGTTATATGATACCATGTACCAAATCAGAAAGAAACCAATTATATTGTGACAAGCAGTGTCAAACTGATTATATGATATCGCCTTATCACTCCTTTGTTAACCCTAATAGGAGCAGTTAGATTTTGTGATTAAAAGCAACACAATACAGGTAAAAATTATTCAGAGTAACAACTTGTCCCCATGCACTAACATTCATAAATTTGGTCAACAGCAAACTAAAAGCTTCTTCATCCCTCATAATTTAATGTGGAATGACTTTGGTCTCTAATTTTCTTTTTCTAACAACCCATGCATGCCTATTTTAATGCTCTACATTTGATCTCAGTCAACGTTTCAACTCTCTGGGAAGTCCTGCCTCACCATTTATTTGACTCGACCAGTTAGCATAGCTCTGGGAAGCTACATATGCCAGACTAACTGTCTCTTTATTTTAAGCAAGAGGAGAGCAAGAAATCGAAAATTTTGAAATGAGCTGTGAGACTGCAAATGTCTGCAGACTTAAAGGCCATTTCGGTCTTTTAACGACAAAACAATTAAGCGCTGTTCGGAGCAGAAAGTATTTATAAATTAGGATTGTCCATCATATAATGGTCATGATACATAGTACAAGCTTTGTGAGCAGTTGCACTGACCTACAGTATGTTCTGAAATCTAATTAAACTGTAAATCTAATTTTTTTTTTTGCCGCAGTTTTATTTGTTCTATGTTTCATCTTTAATATATATGCAATGTTAAAGCATTTCAGATTGCTTTGTATAGAGATGTACTTGAAACTATTATGGGTCCTCGTTGTCCAAGAACTCCTTCTTTGGTGGAGCAGTTCCACGGTACCAAGCACATGAACCATCTCCTCTCTTGATGCAGGAGTAGTGTTCAGACTGGCGTCCATGAATGAGCTTCTCTGTCACCCAGTCTGTCCACAAGCACTCCTCAGGGCTGCTGATCTCACAGGGGAAGGCTGCACAGCGGGTGATCTGATCACAGCAAAAATAAACAGTCGAGTTAACCATAATGAAATACAACTGTGTGCTATTTGTGGTGCAACATCATCATTGAGTTTACTACTGCTAGTTAAACTTCTCTTAGTTCAGGACTGAACAATCCCAAATCATCCCAAGGCATCTAAAGTGTACGCTTGTGAAGCACATAAATGTTGATCCTGTGAAAACCTGTAACAGTCACTTAGAACCCAAGTGAAGTAGAGAGGTTTTCCATATGTCAGTCAGAGCTGTTGTTTTGATCACCTTGCAGTCGCAGCCCATCTGGTAACGCTGGCTCAGACTCTTCTTCTGGGTGGCACTCGTGGACTCCCAGGGCATGAGGAGATCACACAGAGTCACATGCATCTTCCCACTGCCATCTGCCTTTCCTGGAAAAAGCATGTCAGACACAACGATATTTAGACATAGCAGTATGTGGAAGTACCAGGTGTAAAAATAGATGGATATTACTGTACATAAGAGTACACAGTAAACAAAGACCAAACCTTACTTAGTTTAGAATAAAACAATTTTAGAGTCAACTCTCCCACACTATGCAGTCTGAGAAGACTTGTGAAAAGTTGATCTCATTCGAATATCAAGATTGATTTCTCCCTGTGTGCAAAACCTTAGGCTGATTGATTCTGTTTAACGATTTTATGGGCAGTTATTTGAAAGCTGATTCTCAGAATGAGGATGTCATTGAGGCCAAAGCTAACATGTACAAGTATAGAATTTTGATACATTCATACCATTTATTAACAGATTTGTGTAAAAAATGTGAGTTTTTAAATATCCACCCACAAAATCTTTAAAATTGCAACTATCAGTCGAAGATTTTGCCCAAAGACAGATTTTAGGATAGAGGGTTTTTCTTAGGTTAACTTTGACAAGCGCTATCTTCTCCTTTAACATTTGATGAAGGAGTGAGACAGCACAGTGGTATGAGGTTAGCACATCCGCCTCACCCCAAGAGGGTTCTGGGTTCAAGACCTGGGCTCGTACCTATCTGTGTGGAGTTTGCATGTTCTCCCTGTGCTTGTATGGGTTTCCTCCAGGTACTCTGGTTTCCTCCCACAGTCCAAAAACATGCATATTAGGCTAACTGGTTGTTTCAAATTGACCTTAGGTGTGGATGTGGGAATGGTTGTGTGTACAGTGGCCCACCATGGTCTGGTGAGATGTTCAGGGTGTATTCTGCCTTTGGCCAGTGTTTGCCAAGATAGGCTCCAGCCTCTCTGTGACCCGAGAATGACTTAGCGGTTCGACAAATGTGTGCGTGAGTGAAAGTGTTATTCTACATCATGAGAAGATACAGCCACCTACTGTATGGGTGTACCAACCACTGCCCCCAGCCTGTGTGAATGATAGAGGGTCAGTCAGTAAGACAAGAAACCCTGTATTGGCTACCTGCCAAAAATATGGATTTGAGAACCTCACGGAATGTATCTTAAATTTCAACATTTCATCATCTATCAATTTAAATATGGGGCTGATCGATTTGTTTGAAACATCCCCTCCTACATGTGTAGTTACTTCTTCATTTTCTTCATACAGTGTTTTTTTTTCACATGGTGTATACGTACGATATTTATGGTATGCGTGCTTTGAAATCACAACCTCAGCATTTGCAGTGAGCTACAAGCCCAGTTTCCCTTATTATGGTACCCCCTCCTTTCTTAAACCTTCAGCTTTACAAGGCAATTGCTACCTTGCGCAGCCCTCTGCCTCGTCCACTCTGTAATTTGGGCTATGCTGAATCAGTCTGAAACGATGAAACCAGAGGATGTCTGTCTGTCTTTATACTTCTATGACCTTTCATTTTCTCTGCTGTTTGATCAGCAAGCTTATTCAGTTCACAGACGAGAGCAATCAAATCTAAATATAAAACTAATATTGTATATCATTCAGCCAGTCACTGACCCTTTTAACCACCAAACACAAGTTCTGGATGTCCCACAGGACTCTGCTGCCACTCAAGAACTAATAGCACCCTGTGGTTTTGCTTTGCTCGTTAAACATCCTGAAATGACATACTAGCCAGTACAATACACTACACACACCACTGAAGCTCACATACTCTACCTGAGATGAGGTACTCCTTCTTTCCATTGGTGTCCAAGGTTATCCCACACACAGCAGATGAAGGTGCAGTAGAGATCAGGTCAATGTGCTGGTCGGGCCCTTTGAACATCTGTGGAGGTTCGGGGAGGAGATGTTTATTAACTAAACTAAATGTTTTTGTATCCTTAAGAAAAATCAGAAAACTTTCCTTACCTTAATCTGCTTGATGTCATACTGAATCCTCTTGATTGGGTTGCCATAAATATCATTCCCAGCACTGACCTCTTTTCCTCCTACCACCTTTGCTCTGATTACTGTTACAGCAAAAGACAAATGATTAATCAAATTAATGATTTATATAAATGAGTTTCTGAATATGTGTGTGTGCTTGGTCCCATTCAGAGTGTATGCCCCCTCACACCCAGTGTTCCCCAGAGGCTCCAGAGTAGTTTTAGAAAATTATTAGATGAGTTACCCAGTTTTACACCTGCCAATCCAAACTATTTAAATAAGAGCACGTGCATGTACCACAAGGTGTTATTTTAGGTTAAGCATATAGTGCGCACAACTCTTTTTGTCTCTTGACCTTCTTTAAGGGAGTCGCCATCTCTCGGAGGCCTTGCCTAAACAGCAGTAACTGATTTCTCTCACATAAAGAGTCATGCCCCCATCCAAAATCCCATTTCCTGCAAGCTGAGTGTTTGCAGCTGTCCTGCTGTCTTAAGCTCTCTTTGTCAGATCAGCCAACATGTGGGGGAAAAAAGCCTGCACACGAGGAGCTGACACATGGCAACCTTCCGCTGACTCCTCAGTTCTCTTGCTTTTTATATCCCTCTTTATTTTTTCTAAGTCTCTTTCATAGTTGTCAAAAAAACTTTTTTGTAGAAGGATGATATAGTAGCATATTGTTACAGCCAAGCGACTAAATGTTCCCAGTCCCACCCTCTGTAACATCAGCACATTCAAAGTGATCTGTCAAAAAGCCTGTGAACAATAACAGTTGTGATAATGCAGTAATTACACTAAAATAAACAATGACGCAACCACACACACACACACACACATATATACACATATACATACACACACACATATATAAATATATGTATGTACATGTGTATGGCCCAGTGGTAGGGTACTGGATTATTATGTCAGGGGTCCAAGCCCCATCTACGGGCAGTTAACTGAGTTATCAAAGGCCGGCCATGTTTCTCACTGTCTATGGTGAGAGGCATGTAAAGGAACCATTGGTGATTTTTGTCAAGAGTAGGCTGCATAGCCGTGTTTCTGCCCTGCGATGGCCTGGCGAGCTGTCCAGGATGTACTCTGCCCTCGCCAAGAGATTGTGCCTGTTGACAGTTTTAAATGCATAGGAAACAAAGCATGGCATTTTATTACATCTTAATAAAAAATATATTAAATATTGGTAAAATTTATTTTAAAAATGTTATTTATGTGGTCAAGTAAGTTGCTTCTGAAAGGGTTGTGTGATATTTCCTTGTGTGTGTTTTGCTAAAAATTATGCTAAATCATAACCGATCAGCAAAGTTCTCTCACAAGTTGTTAAGACTGATTGAGTTTAAATCCTAATTAGTTACTAACTTTCCCATGTGCTTTAGTAAACGGAGTATTACTTACATGCTCCAAGGTAAATTTCACGTTAGCAAATAAACACTATAACTATCTGCAGTTGTGGCCAGAATGTCAGAAACAGCATTATCAGCAGCCAAAGAACGGGTTATACAGTCAGCTCCTTAAGTACTTGAACAGTGACCAATAGTTTGTAACTTTGTACATCACCACTAATGAAAAAGAGAGCTATCAAAAAATTTATTCATTTTGGGAGTGGCCAAATCAACAGTTTGGTACAAAGAACGAATACATTGGCAAGCTTAGTAACACAAGAAAATCCTGGGAGATCCTGAACAACTAAAACAGATGATTTTAGAAGTTTTTGGTAAAGAAAACCTCTTCAGAACTTCTGAATAAGTCAAGAACACTTTTGAGGAGGAAGGACTATCTTTGTCAAAGTCCACAATCAAACACATCTTCATGGATATAAATGAAGGTGGGTTACCCCAAGAGAGAAAGGCCAAATTAGACTTTAGCTAACAAGCATGCCCTAACAAGATTTTTTAGAAAGAAGAAACCAAGATTAACTAGTAGCGGAATGATGCGAATAAAATGGCTCATCAACCCTGCATACTGAGCTCCTATAGATAGCGGCCAAATGTAAATGCAGCAGTAGATTCAATAGAGTAGAAATCAACCCGTCTCATTACTTTTTCATATAATTTTGACAAACAATTACTTTGTGCCTATGAAAATAGAGGAACATGGAAAAGATAAAAAAGAAAATTAAAAGGAAAATTAAAAGGAAAAAGTACAAAAGATAACTCGTGGTTAATGTACTTTATTTAATTTGTTAAAACTCTTGAATTAAACGTGAAGTCTACACTTCAGTCACATCTAGATGGCTTAATTTCACATGTATTGTGGTAGTGTACAGAGGCAAGTTTATAAAAATTGTGTTGCTGTCCAAATACTTATTCACCTGGCTGTATATTTGAGTGTTTGAAAAAAAATGTGTGAAGTTAGAACAAAGTTGCCGAGAGTGCAAACCCAGTGTAGAGGGCTAAGCGCAAGCATGCTATTCTGTATAAATTGTTCAAATGCTATATGCTTTTTGCAGGGAGCTCTCATTGAAAAATAATGGACATCTTGGTTGATTTCCTCTGGATATAATGATCCACCTGCAGACGGAAGTAAACGCTTTTTTAAAGCAGGTTTTTATTAACATCCTAATGACTGTTTGCCCAAATTATAGATGCTTCCATTCTTAAATTTACAGTAAAGTCAACAAAACACAACTGGGATCAGCAGACGAGTTGACAAAGTGTTAAGACATCAACTGAGCTCCTTCTGAACTCTGGTGTTGTCTCCTCCTCAGCATCAGTGTTTGCCAGCTGCAAAGATCTGCCATGTGTTTTGGCAGTACAGTTTGTTTTAATAGAGGGGTATTCAGGAACACTCTCAACGACTAAAGTAAAAATTCAGAAGAGTAAGAGGAAGAAACACAGATGGCTGGAGTATGTTTGATTGTAAGGCAATAGAGTGATCCAGGTCATATGAGAAGTGACTAGGACAAGTATAATGACAGTGAAAGAGTGAATACAGAGGTGGAAGAGCAATAGAGGGAACAGAATGGGAGAACGACTCCATGGTGTGCAACAGCTGCTGTTTTTGAAGGTATTTGTTCACCATGGAAAATATGAGGCCATGGATATAGCATGCAGAGACAAAATAACCCAGTAAAAAAAATGAATCTCTCTTTTTCTCACACACACACACACACACACACACACACACACACACACACACACACACACACACACACACACACACACA
>JBCNYG010000019.1:28316949-28330493 GCA_039654305.1 Porochilus rendahli
GGGGAGAGAGAGAGAGAGAGAGAGAGAGAGAGAGAGAGAGAGAGAGAGAGACGTGCCGTCAGACAGATAGTGGGGGGGTGGGAGGTTACCCTATATTGCCGCTTTGAAAGTACACAGTAGAACCCAGAGGGGAGGGGCTTCTATAACTAAAGTCGGGGATTGGCTGTTCGAAATGAAAGCCTGGTTAGCCACGCCCCTTTGGTGCGGCATGGCATTTTAGCTCATATGCTCTGGGTAAACTGGTCGGTATTTTGAAACGTGTTCTTTAGAGCGTGTAGGGAGAACAGTGTGGATATTAAACACCCGAGGGCTTCTGAGTGTTCTCATATAAGGTAGAAGTTTGCAGGAGTGTCAACCATGGTGCTGAAATCTGAAGATGGAGTCGGTGAGTGTGCTGCTCTGTCGGTTTATGGGTTTCCTTTAAGCAGTGTTTTGCTCTGAAGTTTTTGGAGAACACGTGTTGCCACTTCCTGTCTTCAATTAGATGATTTCGTGGCTATACATTTTCTGTACCTCGGTTTTTTCGACATGTTTCTAACAGAGCAGCAGGTCTGTGCTTTCTAATGTAGCTGTGCTTGAAGTGGTTGTACAGTAAACTGGGTAATGAGGCTCACCAGCTGTGACACTGCCACACGACTGCTCACTGTTACCTTGTTATTATCTGAACAAGTAAAGTCCACACTGAGCCTCGTGACCAGCTCTGAGAAATGAGGGTAATTGATCTGAATGACCTTATGCTGACCTCTAGCACAAAGGTTTGTAGCATTACAGTGATGACCACATTAGGCTTTTACTGTACACCTTCATTTACATTTAGGGCCTTGCTCAAGGGCTCAATAATGGCATATTGGTGGTGCTGGGGCTTGAGCCCCTGATCTTCTGTTCAGTAACCCAGAGCCTTAACCACTAATCCACTACTGCATCTTCTAACTCTGTCTTTAATATTGTGATCATATCAGTTGGTTAGCTTTCTCTACTTAAAATATATCTTAACAGTTAAATTTTAATTTTCTGCTGTTTTGCCTGTCGGATTTTCTCTTCTGGCTGTATCACAAATGTGTACAAATACACAAGCAGTCTTGTTTTAATATCTGTTTCAACTGGTGTATGAAGATATGTAGCTTAGAGGTTGGGATGGGTGACACCATCACATTTAATGCACGCACTTGTGCTTTTACTATTTTTAGGTTTCCACTTGGATCTTTCTAGCTAAGCTGTAGGCATTCTGCTGAAAGGGTTGCCATGGTGCGTCAGAGAAGAAGGGAAAGTATGTCCCCGCTTTCCTTCCCCCAGTAGCACGCCTCGGGTGAATCAAACATGTCTAGCAAATTTAGTCTAATGTGTGCATATGAGAACAACACAATGAACAGTAAACAGTATTCCTTAAAGTTGTTTCACCATAATTGTTTTTGAGGTTCTGTTAGCAGACTGGAACAGAAATGAAAATGTGGTTCAGTTCAGCGGTTAGATGATTCACTCTGTTGCCATCACATGCAGTGTAAACAAATGCTTCTGCTTTTAGTCCTTTCCTCCTCTTATCCTCTTCCTCCAACCCTTTTTTAATGGTGTTCACTGTGAATGTTTTGAGATGTGTTTAGTGAACTATCACAACCTTGTATAGCTTGTATCAGAAGATAAATTATTGGCTAAGTCTAGAAATCGAATAGTGATTAAAAATGGTATAACCGCTGCTGTATCACCATGTATGTTGTAGTACCCATAGTTGTAGTATGTCTGATATTACTTGCCAACTCATTGTACTTAACTGCATAAAAGCTGAGCAGTGGTAATGTACATTTTTTTTATGAACTATGATTCCAGCTGTTCCTGTCTTGTGTTTCCTGGAGCTAAGAGGAACCACTGATGTAATAGATCTCAGTTCATCTTTTAAGCAATCCTTCTAATGCTGTGAATTCCGCTATGGGAAGCACGTACCATTTGTTAGCTCAACAAAGATGAGCTGTTTTGGTATCCTCTCACTTTTCATTCTGGATACAGGACCTAACCAGTTCATTCAGTTAATTTTTATGAATTAAGTATTGTATAATAAAATAACCAGACTTTCATGGGAAAAGTTTTCATATCATTTAACAGTGGAGTGTGCAACAATGGAGATTCCATCAAGGGAAAGAAAAGCATCCATTAGAAAAAAGTCTATGAAGTACGCAAACAAATAATGAGTCCCATTTATTTTCATATATAAATCGTTTCGCGTTCACTCATACAGCCTTACAAGTAATGTGTATCTCTGCTCATCAGTGAGAGTATTGGGAAGAAGAGCGTAGCATGTTTCAGGAAAATAATAAATTCCCCCTCAGTCATTCCTCACTTCATTTGTTTAGTAGTGCAAGCTACGATTTGTATGTAAAATTCTAATGTAATAAGACATTTTGGCATTGTTCAACTAGCTTCCTAGCTTTAGCAGTATATCGGTCTAGCCTTGTGTAAAACTCCAGAAAATTGCCAAAACACATTATCATTGCCAAGTGGTTTTTACTTACATTTTTGAACTTGCAGTCTGCTAAAATCCATTTAATAATTTGCAATAGCCAGTTTGAAAAGGCTGTCATCTCACCCTTGAGATGTGAATCTGTCAGTTCATATAAGGAAAGATAACGTCAAAAATAACAGTATACAGATATTAAACTAAAATCAGATGTAAACTAGTGTACTTCTGAATAAAATAACACTTGACATATCTACACATAATACAAGCTTCTTCTTATATAGACAAACATCGGCTCATTTACAATGAACGAATAGTATAATCCACCATTTATTGCAAATGCAAATTACTAAAATATGCAAATTACTTCCGCATTTGCTTTTGAATCACATGCAACTTTTTGCAGTGCAGTGTTGTGCCCCCCCACCCCCACGTGCTGATGTGATTCTTCTTCACGAAGAAGATCGTCATAACATGTTTTAATGTGCAAAGATGAAATAAAAGGCAAGCTTGTTACACATAAACGTATGCATTTTTTCTTACAGTTTTGAAGTTGCAATCTGCTAAAATCTGATCATACATAAAAGCAAGAATATAGTGCCATGTATTTATGTCCAAATTAGTTCCTTATTACAGAGGAAAACACAGTGATCACTTGACTTTTGACATTGAAGTGTTGCCCCCTTTGCACAGTTATTGTCTATAGATATAGATTTTACTAAGTTTGGGTTACCCCATTCTAATAATCTGAGCTTCTTAATCCTACTAGGGTTGTAGGGAGGATGGTGTCTATCTTAGTCACACCCTGCATACCTCGACAGACCATCATAGGGCAACACACAAAACCACTCAAACTTAGGGGCAATTTGGAACAGCCAGTTAGCCAAGTGTGCATGTCTTTGGGCTCTGGGAGGATACTGGAATACCCAGAAGAAACCAGTGCAAAGCACTGGGAGAACATGCAAACTCCACACAGAAACACCCGAGCCTGGTAATCGAACCCAGGACTAACTTCTATGCCACCATATCACCCCTAGCTTGGATTTAATTTCCCTTTAAATAAGTTCCACTGTACAGAATAATACATAACAACCATACTGTGCCCTATAAAATGGATTATTGATCATTACTTTAATATTATTTAGTCACAAGCCACTAAGTTCAAGAGAATCTATTGGATATCTGCTATTTTCCAAAAAGGAATAACAGTTGCCATTTGTCCTGAAGGCATCTTGTTTAATTTTAAGTATTATTTTGTTTGGATTTCTTAACCAGGGTCAGAGCACAAACACTATGTGGATTGTACAAGTCTGAGGTTGTCTGTTTCATATTTCCATGTGAGTGAGTGAATTGGATGAGAGTACACAATACATCTATAAAGGACAGGCTTGTTTGCTCTTTATTTAACTCGAACATAAAAACAAATGTGCAACAGACCCACCCTATCTACGAAACTCTCACATTGCCTAGTTTCCTTCCCATGTTTTCTCTTGTCTGCCTCACCCTGTGCAGCTTCTCTAATTTCAGCTCTTCCTCCCCAAAACCTTACACGGTTAGTATTCAGCACAACCACTAGGTGGAGCCGAGCATGCATCTATCTGCGTTTCTTCTCGAGGAGAGGAGGGAGGAGACTAGAGGAGGATTTATAGCGATGAGTCCTTTTACAGATATATATTACACAGAGTAAAGAGACCAGCTGTAGTAAAGCTTTATTGCCTGCAGTGCCAACTTCCTGCACTCTCCTCCAGCATCTCCTTACCATCATCCTGCTCCCTCTGGGATTGCGGCAGCGTCCCGTTCTTCTAGTATCAGCTTCTGAAATATTGAATGGCTCACTGGGGATTATTAAAAGACGCTGGGAGGTCCTGGTTGTGTTAGTAGGATGCTAATCCTGATCATTAGATCTGAACAGAAAGGCTGATTGGATCAAAGCGTAACATAAAGAAGTAAAGTAAGTGTTTTCTGCTGTCCGCTCTCTAAAGAAGGAGTTCTTGATGTGGATGTTCAGTGTGGGCAACAATTAATTTACATTTTAAGATTTTATTTTTTTTCTTCCATTTATAGAAAAGCATACATGCACGCACTCTTCCTTCATATGCTTTTTGTTGAATGGGACATTACAATGGGCCTTGGGGTCATATGCACATATTGTAGTTTGATTAGGGTGTGTGTGTGTGTGTGTGTCTCAACTGCGGCTGGCTGGTTCATTTCTGATGTTTGTTGCCGTTTCTGTTATCAGTGTTTATGCAGGGACACTTCTCTGTCCTATGTTAGACAACAGCAGGCTGTTTGCATGTTTGGTTTTCTCTAAAATCAGTGAAGTAGTTGTGTAAACTGTAGCCACATGCTGACTAGCATATTGAAATTTACGTTTTAATTTTCATTTTAAAAGAAAACTTTAAGATTTTTAACCTGTTTTATTACTGATCCAGTATTGAAGTAAAACACTATAACCAGTAAATGCAAAACATTTAATTCTGCATCCAAATAATACACCTTTTTTATCAGTGACAGGCTAATGATGTTGTTAGAAGCATCATACAACATAGAAGGACCCCATGCGGAGAAACACCCATGTGTGGTTATATCAGTAATATCAAATAATCTATAGACAGTTGCTTCTCTTCTGTCCTCTGACGCAGTGCCACATTTAGTACATATAGTTGATTATTGAATGAGTACTGATCTCTGTTTACAGAGGGAGTTAAAATAACCTTGTAACTTTTGGCATTATTTTAGAAAAATACTTCATGAATTTTGTGGCACTTCTGCCAAACAGAGATGAGCCAGAAGAGTTCCACGTCCGAGATTGACCACGACTAGTGTGACGGCAAGAGAAAGGATTTGCCCATGATCCAAAACATGCATGCTCATTGGTCAAACATGGTGGCGGTACATAGCCTGGGGTTACATGGCTGCGTCAGGAAGAGGCTAATCCCTAATCATTGTTAACGATGTAACCCATGACTGTAACGGCAGAGTGAATTCAGAAGTCATAAGGGGGTCAACACAGTTCAATTAAGCATTTAAGCATGAATGGAGAAAGAAACCCTCAAAACCACAACAACTGGAAGAAGCTAGAATACAAACCTGGAAAACCATCACAAAAGACTTTCCCAAGCAAGCGATATGCAACCAAATATGTGGAAGAGCAACATCTCCTCCAACACGCCCCCCCCCCCCCCACCTTAATTATTATGTTATAATAATTTTGTTTTAGAATGTCAAGCTCTAAACTTCAGAAAATAAATGCTGAAAATTTAATCTGTTGTCTGTGTTCATTTTTCGAACTGAAATCCAAAGTGTATTGACCGCAAAAACAAATGAATTGGACAGAAATTTTTGAGACAATTGTCTTAAGATAATTTAATAAAAAATAAAAGCAAATTCAAACACTTGAAGCCTATTAGCACATACCTGAGCATTAAATGTGGTTGGCTTCTCTCTATTTATAGCCATATTAGGAGTTATTATGCAGATTAGTTCACTGCATTGCAATGAAAAGATTGCTGCATGAAAAACAATCACTGCACTGCTCTTAATTTTTAAATGACCTGCAAAAAAAGCTAAATTTTCCCTACGATGATTAGCCACACTATTTCCCCACCTAACACAAACTTCCCAGTAAATAAAGCAGAGGGGGGATATTAGTTATGCAGATGCCCTAATGCTTCAGCCCTGGTTGCTGCATATTAAGCAAACTTTATTGTTTGGTATTTTTAGATATACGCTGCACTAATTTGGTGTTACTCTTCTTGTGCTGTATATCATCGGTGAGGCTTAAATTCGAAGATATGAACATTTTTCCTCTAGGCATGGAAAGAAACTGCTTCTGAATCTCATTTTACAAGCACTCTAGTGCTAGCACTAGGCCCCATGACCACAGCTTACTCCTAAAAATACATCAGAATATGGCTTTTCCCAGTCCTCACACACCATACACTATTTACAGATTCAGTTGATCTTCTGGCACCGAACAGTATCTGTGTGAGAATGGGGCTTAGAGGGCTTTGGGTTTGGCTCGAATTTAGGTTTGAGGTTAATAAATGGAAGTTGGAAGAAACTTCACGGTCATTCCGTGCCAAATCAACCAAATTTCCAAAATCTTCCGGGTGACTGTCTTGGATTTTTATTAAAAAAAATTTCACGTCTCTATATGTCTGACAAACACATACAAAATAGTTATAATTATATAATAGCTTACTTCCTAATGGTTTCACAGAAATACATTTTTGAAATAGGGTACCCTCAACCCCAATTTTATACCCGCGAGTGAAATTTTAGTTTTTTGTTTTGTTTTGTTTTGTTTAGTTTTTTTTACATTTTCAAATGGCAATATCTTGACAATAAATGCATGTAGGGACCTGAAATTTGGTATGAACAATATGTGGAAACACTACTGAGAGAAAAAAAATTAAAACATCATTTGCATATTTAAATTTTTATACCATCACATTTTAGTTTATTCATTTGCACATTTTTCATTAAGGAAGAAAATCATGTTCCTCAGTTAAAGATTGTTAGTGTTACAGCAACCGAAAAAAATTTAACAAAAAAATAACATGGAAAATATGCCTGCTGTCACAGAGGAATTTGACTCAGCAACTTCAAAATGTTTTGACATACATTGTTTATATGCCAACTTTGAGTTAATTTTTTTTCTCTAGCTCAAGTGCCTTCATGGAGAAAATAATTTGTTAACCAAGTCAACCGTTTCTATGTGAAAATGATGGTACCAATGCTTGCTAATTGAACTGTCAGTGATACGACCCTCATATTTTGTCAGAATGGGTATAAAATAAGTACATATGGCACTAAAACAATAAATAAAGCAATTACCTGTAAAATGTAACAACAGTTTTATTTATATAACTTTTATCATAGACAAGAATACGACATAGTAATATTATAAGTTCTTATCTGCATATTTTATAATTATGTAGCTATAATAACAGCCAGTAGTATATGTATAAATGCTCACTGTCTCAAGGTGGCTTAATAAACATGCCACAGGTTACATAATAAACTGCTTTGAAAAGAATGTTGATTCAGTCAGATCAAATTATAACCTGCAGTTATCGCTCTGCCAGTCTAAGGGTGAAGTAAACTGTTTTATGATTAAAAAATAAATACAAGAAGTCTGTACACACAATGTACATGTACAATAATATTATCGTCCAAAATTTATGTTTGCTAAGTAATAGCAGGTCACGTTTTCGTAAAAGAGTTTTATTAATATCATTTTAAGACTCTGTGGTTATAATTCATAATATACAAGTATGTATTTAAAGTATAAAATGTAGAAATGAATAAATACGGTTGACCTAATTGTTTTTCACAATGAAGGCATTCAGGTAAATCGGACACAGTCACCTGGGAGCCACTGGTTAATTTGGCATATAATGACCCTTCAGGGTTAATACTAGTTGAACTGGTAGAACATTTCACTCATCACACTCACAAACAGGCTGATAATGTGACATTCTGCAACACTTGGTGGCGTTTTAGCTGGACACGTGGTGTTGTTTGCCCAGGAAAAGCTAGCCCTCCAGATTTTCAGGGTCTTGTAAATTAGTTTACATTAACCTTTTTTGGCAGACGCATTATCCAGAGCGACTTGCATTTTTATCTCATTTATGCAACTGAGCAGTTGCGGCTTGCTCAAGGGCCCAACAGTGGCGGCTTGATAGTACTAGGGCATGAACCCATGACCTTCTGATCAGTAATTCAGAGCCTTATCCACTGAGCTGCAACTGCTCTTAGCTTAGTGCATAAATAAGAATGATTCATTGTGTTTCATTTTGTGCTTCTTGTGTTAAAGCTATTTCACATAATTTTAGCTGTATATTCCGTGTGATATAAGATTCAGATTGTTAACCAGGCATGTGTATAAAAATGGGCAAATGTGTTGCTTATTCTAGCTCTGTTTGGTAAAAAGGTCACACTCACTTTATATATTGGCAGCTAGCTTGGAATTTGTACTGAATTTCAGAATTGGCCAAAATTACATTTGATTATTTAGTTCTAAAAAAAAAAATTAGTTTTAAGCAATGTGCCCATAGAATAGGATACCAGGCTTTTAGTATTAATTATAATTAAATTCATTTCAGTTGTATTTGTATAGCGCACACGGGACTCAAACCTAGGACCTTCTAGCTGTGAGACAGATGTGCTAACTACTATGTTATGTTGCCACCCCATAGTGCAAATAAGGCCCTGAAATATGTGAATTGATGCGTTCTTGTTCAGTTCACGAATGCCTTGCAGTATTTCAGTTCCAATACACAGCCAATGATTTTTATGAAACAGGAAACTTTATAGCTTTCTTTTGTTGGTATCTGCATCCATCTTTTAAAAAAACTCTGTCTTTTAAAAGGTTTGGGAGGTGTGTGTGTGTGTGTGTGTGTGTGTTCCCGTTTAAGTGGTGTCTTGAATAAACTCAGACTTTGTGATGTATATTTTTGTCTGCATTTCAAATGTCAGATGCAGAGCCAACTACACTATTTTGTTTGGCTATTTCCATGATTCTTTTTGTAATCCACATGATCATCTCCTTTTCCCCCTCACCCAGTGCCAGATGACCTGACGCCAGAGGAGAAGCAGGAGCTGGAGAATATTCGGCGCCGAAAGCAGGAGCTGCTTGAGGACATCCAGGTGAGAATGACCTGTTTTAAAGTTTTCTCTGGAACAGACAGCTTGATGTACAGTGAGAGCCAGTGTGCTGTTATGATCATCTCTGCACCCCAGATCTCCCTAAGTAGCTCACAGTTCCTTTTTACTATTTAAAGATCAAGAAATATAGAGCTTTTTATTATCTTTTCCCAGCTCCAGTGGACACATTTACATGTTTTTATTTACTCGTTTATTTATTTATTTTTATCTGCTGTAAACACTTGGTAGTAAACTAGCTTGGGACTAAGTTTTGTTCAATCTCGTAAGTTTTTAGTGTTATCATAAATTAAGTCTCTCTGTAAATCGTATTTGTTATTGGATGCATTAAGAAATGTGTTTAGAGTGCCTTGATGAAGGCCTGGTTACTCACTCAATCACTCATTTGCCTAAGAGGAAACCAGAGTACACTGAGAAACCCACCCCACATGCAACATGCAAACTCCACACAGAATCGTCTGAACCTGGGACTCAAACCCAGGACCTTCTTGCTGTGAGGCGGACGTGCTAACCACTACGCCACCGTGCCGCCCTGTTTAAATTTTCTGTAGTAATATTACAAATCCCATAATTGGAAGTGTACGCTTCAGCAAGAGATGCAGTGACGTCGACGAAAACTTGTGGCACTTGTAGTGTAAAGTAAGTGACACACAGCCATCATTCAGAAAACGACAGTATGAGATGACCTCCTAATTAAGGTCACGGGGAGTCTGGTGCCCATCTCAGCCGACTCTGGCTGAGGGCAGAGTACACCCTGGACAGCTCGCCAGGCCATCACAGGTCAGAAACACGCTGACGGCTCTCCAGTGGCCTACACGTTACGTATGACAGCAATGTTTCTTTTACATGCCTCTCACCATAGACAGTGGGAGACATGGCTGGTTGGAGCAGATGTTGTGAAATAATTGACACTGATTGGAAAACCCACTGACAAACGTTTTCCTGCTTAGATTATTTACCTTGATCATTTAGGAGAAGTAAATAATTTTGTTTGCATGCCGTTTTAATTAAACTTGCATGGTGGTGTCCAGAGTTCCATTTGTAATTATTGAACGTTCATTGATTGTCCATTCACAATGAAAGTTATTCCTCCATGCTCCGGCTGAAGAGGAAATGCACATCCCTGTACATAAATGTCATTAACCTTGCTTTGTAGAGATTATTGTAGGTCCACATTTTCTCGGAATGGGAAACAGTCTCCTTTAGACAGTTAATTTATTTAGTTATTGGTCACTTCTTATGGTTGCCTTTTACCCTGTTACACTGTTTTTTCCCAAGGTTTCTATTTTCACATTGTTTTACTGCAAGCGCAACATTGCACTTATATAATGTGTTCTGAGTGTCAGTGGGAAGCATCACATAGTAGCTGAGGAATTGATCTGGTGTAACAGCTAATGTAATTTTTTATATTGGGTAATTTATTACAGCTCTCAGTAAAACGTACCACATGATGTCTTGTGATGCACTATATATGATTAGAATGTATTCGAGTACTGTCAGAGGTATTGTTTAGTGGAACACTACTGGCTCTGTGCATGTTGATCCAGCATGTAAAGGGTGTACTGTGGGGTTAAAAACAATTCAGAGCTCTGGCGTTAAATCAAACCTTCAGGCTTTTCAAACTACTGCTTGAACTGATGAGGCTTGTGATGTGAGATTATTTGGCGGAAGTCATGGGAATGTCATCTTCCTACCTGATGTATACCACATTTACTGTAACACAGTGTTAGAAATACGTTATGAAAGCTATAAGTTACTGCACGAATCATGCTAGGAACGCAGCTCTTTCACTTATTATTAAATAATTCACCGTCAGTTTTACATATAGTGTCCCATTTAACTTTATCTTTTAAGATTATTGGCATTGAAAAATGTTCTCATGCATAATTTAAGGTATTATTGTGTTCTTTTCAGCACCAGCAAAAAGCTAAGATTTGATAAGACAGAGATTTTCCATTATCTCTGCACTGTATTACATTTTTATACTAAAAACCTGATTTTATGAATTTATCGTATTCATGTTTTCAGGCACTAAGGTCCTTTTCTTATCTCAGGTCTCCCTTTCACAATGTACCCATATTGCACATCCTTTCAACTCACACAGTACTGCTTGACTTTGTTCTGTATTCTGTAATATTTTATACTCCTACTGTTGTGTAGCCTGCTTTACTCAGAGTTCCCACAATATTAATGTAAAGAAGATACCTCACTATGCTGACTTCAGTTGTTTACACCGAAATGAACGAAGCCAACACACAGACGCAGCAATGAGCGTTTTTATATACCTAGCTGGCATTTCAGAACTAGAGCCATGGCGTGCAATATGGTAGTGTGTCGGCATTTAATATACAAACAATATCCTACTATGCATTGGAAATACGAATTATCTGTGTGCTTTCAAAAGAGTAATGGCCTGTGAATGAAGTTTTTTGCTAACTGTACGTCTACATTCACACTGCAAGCCACGTGGCCTGAATCCCATTTCTTTTCTGATCCGTTTTTTTTTTCAAGTGGCTGTTCATATTAATTTAGTGATGTGACTGCAGAATTATTTCTGTAATTGCATTGTGCATTCTGTAAATGCATTGTGATGCCTAATAATAAAAGTTCTGTACAAGTAAAATTTATTTAAATGCATCTCATAAGAAGTGTTTTGTTTGGAAGACCAGGCAGTGGAACTTGCCTTTTTTTTGTTATTTTCAGACCAGCAGCAATTTGTCTCTGGGACAGTGTATCTGAAGGGTGGGCAATATACTTTTATTCTCGTTGCACTTCCTCCACAATGCCTTGTCTGTGGTTCTTGTTCTTTCTAACAGCAAAACTTTATAATTTCGTTGTAACATAAAGTATTTATTGGGACACAGCAGTAAGGTTGTCTGGACACATGTACACAAAGAAGGAGGGGGAAAGCAGAATTGTGTGTGTGTGTGTGTGTGTGTGTGTGTGTGTGTGTGTGTGTGTGGTGTCCTGGATGACTTTCTTATATGAGTGGTATTGATCCATGTCTGGATGATGAATTGCTAATGCAGTTTGGTTATATGATATTGGCTGCAAACACGCTTGCAATCTCCTTCACCTACAAGGTGAACATGAGAGCACATTCAGGAAATATTTCCTTGCATCTACGTAAGTGGGTGTCCTGAAACCCTGGGGTATATGGATGACTTGCAGATGGAGGGGCGGCAGCTCCCTGAGCCTGCTACCCTTCCCATCAGCTACTCATTAGAGATGAAAGCATTACTCAGAGTTGCATTTCTCATTTGAACATTCTTTCTTATGCACCTCATTTTCCCCTTCAAACCTTTCTTTCTTTCCTTCGAATAATAGTTCATACCATTCATATTCCTTGGTTGGGTCAGACTGGGGCCCATATGGTGAAATGTTTGAATAATATTGAAGTCATTGTTGCAGTGGAGTGATACCTTTCCAGCATTCCTTATCAAATGAAGAACTCGAAAAGACTAATCTCTTATTGACTTTTCCATGTTTGGCTTCACTCATCCTTTGTTCTTTCTCTCCCTCTTTCTCTTTTAGCGGCTGAAGGATGAGATTGCAGAGGTGACCAATGAGATTGAGAACCTGGGCTCCACTGAAGAAAGGTTTGAGAGTTCATGTCTTTCCTTAAAGCAGTGGATCTGATGGTAACGCACCAAACAGCAAGAAAAGATCAGCTGAAAAATACACAGCCTTCTTTACAGACCTAATATAAAGGCACTGCCTAAAAACAGAACTCCGAAAAAAAGATAAACTTCTGATAAAAGGTTTCACTGTTTTCGTTTTGATAAGGCAATGTCATATAACCATCACGCAATGACCACCCCCTCCCCAAAGTTTTAGGCGATTTAAATAAGATTTCTGTATAAAGTGTATTTATTTTATAGCTGAGAGAAGTAACAGTTTGGAGGGGAAGATGGCGTAGAAGAAGTTAGCATCACTCAGACATTCATTCCAACTATGACGATTATATACCAGCATGAGAAATTTCACCACAGGGTTCTGACACTTCAGGTTCTACTTGATGTTCCAAAAGCAACTCGATGGTTAAACGCTTTTTCCTTATCAATGGGGCTCCGCTCTGCGCAGGAGCTAAGCTAATACACAGTTACACCTGAACTTAAGCATTAAATTAGGTTGTCAAAAAAACGCATGAAAGTCCAGTTATATAAAATTTGTTACAGAGATCTGTATAAGCAACACAGATGAGCAGTGCCAGCAGTTTCCTCATGTTTGATTCATCCTAACTTGTGTGTAATCGTCTCTCATAACACACCACCCTACTCTGTCACGATGGCATTAAGTCCAGGATTTACTGTTTCACTGAATTTGCTCCAGTTACCTGTAAAATGGTACAGTATCAGGCGGCACGGTGGCGTAGTGGTTAGCACGTCCGCCTCACAGCAAGAAGGTCCTGGGTTCGATTCCCAGCTCG
>JBCNYG010000019.1:28431187-28441894 GCA_039654305.1 Porochilus rendahli
TAATAATAATAATAATAATAATAATAATAATAATAATAATAATAATAATAATAATACCGTAATTAATATTATAATTAATATAATAATTTAATAATAATAATAATAATAATAATAATAATAATAATAATAATAATAATAATAATATACTAATAATAATAATATAATTATTATTATTATTAATATATGACTGGGTATAAATGTAGCATCCACCAAAGGCTTGGTCTTTTGTGTGTGGTCTTTTGTTGAATTTGCTGCAAGCATTAAATTCTGAACTTGTTTTTAGTTATAAAATTCAAATTTTGGAATTACAAATGTACATTTAAAATTAAGGTTTACAATAATAACCACGGTACACTGTCCTTGGGTCCCATGTGCATCAGTTAGCCTTAGGTGCTCATTACCTTTTATTCTGTTCACCTGTTTTCCTTCCCTTTATCAGTTGCTGCAGTACTAAACACTGTACTAGGAACACTACATGAGCCCTTTATGATTTTGCGATGATCTCGCCCTCTGTCCAGCCATCTAGTCAAGAAAGCCAAAGCCAATTCCAGCTTGGGTGAGAGTACACCATGAATAGGCTGCTAGTCTGTTGCTTTGCCAAAAAAGAAACATGCAACCGTTTATACACACAATTACATGTATGGGCCGTTTGCTGAAGTGGGTTGGTATACAGTGCATATCTTTGGAATGTTGCGGATACCTGTCCATGCATGGGAAGAACATGGCATTTAGTCTGGATTTCAGCATGATATCTGCACGGCACTGTTGGTCAGGTTGAGGTTCAGCAACATTAATGTGGCAATAAAATTAAGTCAGATGATGTATGAATGTATTGAATGAGCAAGGCTAGAGATGGAACAACAACATACTTGTGTGTGTGTGTGTGTGTGTGTGTGTGTGTGTGTGTGTGTGTGTGATCGACCTAAAGCACAGAGAATTGTATAAAAACGTTGCTGTAAACATGGTATGTGTTACACCTTGCACAATACATTTTAATCTCTCTAATTCTCTCTCTCTCTCTCTCTCTCTCTCTCTCTAATGCTGTGCAGGTACAATGGGCTACAGAAGCAGTACCAAAAGAAATTTGTGACAAATTTACAGTTGTATGAGAATGCTCTAATTTTGCTGCCTGCCTTCTCATTTAAGCGGAACACCAATATATCCCTGCGTGCATTCGAATCCCTGCGACGCGAACCATACAAAGGGCCACAGGCTGTTTTCACTAACCCGCATTACCTGAAAGATCTGGAAGCGTTTTGGCGTAGCCAGGGAGTTCAGGAAAAACGTCTCAGCACTGGTATGATGATGGCAAGTTTGGCACTGGATCTCTGCAACAACGTCCATCTATACGGCTTCTGGCCCTTTGGAAGACACCCGTACACCAAGAAGGAACTCAGCAATCATTATTATGATAACCGAAAAGTCAATAGGAAAATGCATTCAATGCCATCTGAGTTTAAAGCCTTGCTGAATCTCCATAACAAGGGCGTGATCCATCTGCACATAGGAAAATGCACAAGCTAAATTACTTTTAAACTTCTCCACGAATTTGGAGAAAGTTTATGTAATTGAATAAAATGATATTTGAAGGAATATATCATCTCACTGAATAACAAATGCTAGACTGGATGCTTTGTAATGTATTGACTCACATTCAGGGAGAGGTTTCCCCACTTAAAAGCATTGCTTTCTGTGAGAGCAAACTGATATTTACTCTTTACATATCACACTGTGACTTTAAACCACTGAAATAGGGAGCACTGTGGGAGCTGTGGGGAATTTATAGGTATTACTCTTTTAAACACATTACTGATTCAAATGCAGTGGGCTTTAAGAAGTCACACACTATATTACATTGTCATGTGTTGTGGTGAAGTAAGTTGATTATTTGTGCTGGCTCTCGTTCTCTTTAAGTATACAGTGTATATATAATGCATCTCTAAAAATTTTAATATATGCAGTGGCTACAGAAAGGAATCACCTGAATCAATATACAGGCACAAAAAACATCGTTTTAGCTGTATTTACTCTTTATCTTTCTGCCAAGCGAAATATTATAGCAACAGGTCAAAAAAAGAAAAATCGAATCGCTGAGATCATTAAGGGTGGCGGCGTGGTGGCGTAGTGGCGTAGTGGTTAGCACGTCCGCCTCACAGCAAGAAGGTCCTGGGTGCATGTTGTCTCTGTGCTTGCGTGGGTTTCCTCCGGGTACTCTGGTTTCCTCCCACAGTCCAAAAACATGCACAGTATGCTAATTGGCTGTTCCAAATCACCATTCGAATGAATGTGTGACTGATGGCCCTGCGATGGCCTGGCGAGCTGTACCCCGCCTTCGCCCAGAGTCGGCTGAGATGGGCACCAGCCTCCCCGCGACCCTAATTAGGAATAAGCGGTTCAGAAAATGAATGAATGATACATTTTGAATATTTGCCTATATGTTAATAATGCTAATAATATAACCTGTGATTGCAGTGGTGGCTCACTGGTTAAATCTCTGGGTACCCACAGTACCACCTGGTCTCAGTACCACAAGGACCTTAACTCTCAACTGCTCAGTTGTGTAAATGAGAGAAAAATGTCAGTCTCTCTGGGTAACGGTATCGGCCAAATTCCATAAACATAAATATAACTTACATTTCTGTCAGTTAGCCTGTAATCATGAACTGCCATGCAGAATTGGCCACACATTTTTCCCCCAACATAATGTAGAGTCAGGATGACAGTGAAGAAATTTGCATTTCATTATGTGACTTCATCTTCTAAAATAGGAGGTTTTACATGCAGAGAGAAACTCATTAAATTCATTAATGTATTTTCACCCCCCGAAATGCAAACAGTGTCAGCAGGCACGCATACCTGATGTGCAAAACAAATACCAACAGTTTTGTTTCTTTTTGGTTTTACAATAGTATATTTATTACAGTACTGATCAACCAGATAAAACCAAGCAATTGTTTCATTAAGCCTAAATAACATGGCCATTATTGTTTTAAACTTTTGTTAAAAGTGCTATTATTGACCTCTTAGCAGTTTCCTAGATACAGCTGTTTGTACCTGCACACACTGGCCATTTACCATGTTACATATACAATATAAACTACTTATTATCCGAACACGAGGCCTGAGGGAGAAACGTCTCAGCCCAAGGTTTTTAGTTCAGGCTAAGCTAAAGGTGGAGTCAGTGCAAAAAACACCAGGGGCTGAGATTTCTTTGTACAGAATGAGCAAACAAGTTTAATACATAGTTTATTATATAACATTTTTAAATGCCGGCCTTTTTAATCTTATACATCTAGTGTACAAATGTAACATTGTTTCAACTTCCTATATCTGAGCAATTATAGCTCACATGGTGTTTTTAAAAGGGATTGGGAGCACCTGCTGGTACCATGCTCGCCGGGTCCGAAGAATTCATCCAAAGAGCAGTGCGTGCACGTAAAGCACTGGGAGGTGGAATGCGCCAGTCAGGTATCTTAGCAGCAGCTGGAAAGATTGCCCTGTTGGACATGACGGCTAGATTGGAGGAGGACCACCGGAATGCCAGAACCTTTGCCAGAGGTGATGTATAATCTTCAAAGCCTGTGACTTTACATTCATACAGGTGAAACTCGAAAAATTAGAATATCGTGCAAATGTAATTTATTTCAGTAATTCAACTTAAAAGCTGAAACTAATATATTTTATAGACTCATTAAATGCAAAGTAAAATATTTCAAGTCTTTATTTGTTATAATTTTGATGATTATGGTTTACAGCTTATGAAAACCCCAAATTCAAAATATGATTTATAATGTGGGGGATATAATTATCAGTATGTCCATCCATCTGTCCATCTGTCCGTTTGTAATCATTTCAATTTCGGCACAGAACTCGGAAACCGATTTCTTTATCTAACTTGGCAGTTACCAGGCAGTGTAGGTGGGCCTTTTAATATTTTATGATTTCTGAATTTTTTTTCTGACATACAGAGGCTGATGGGATATGGCATCTCCTGGTGACTCATTCATTCAATTTCTGAACCGCTTATTCCTAATTAGGGTCGCGGGGAAGCTGGCTTACTTTGCTTTCAATATAATTTCCAGCATTGCCAATAATCATGGCACATTTGTTTTTGGTAAAAATAATTATATCTTGCTGAGGGATTTGCTTTTATTTGAACACATTTATTTCAATTAAGTGTAAGTTGAAGCTACTTTGCCAAAAACTAGATTTTTTCTACCCCTTTGAACAAATCTCACCAATAATCAAGGACGGCGCTGTATCTGCTAACTAGTTAAGTATTAGACTCATTAACAATTCAAGCAAACCACATAGAAATATCCACCCAAGTGCATTATATTGCCAAAAGTATGTGGATGCCTGACAAGGACCCCATATGTGGACCTTTCTCTTTTTCCCATAAATTTGGAGGCACATGATTGACCAGCATGTTTTTGTATGCTGTAGCATTAATATTTACCATCACTGGAGCTACATTGCTAAACTCAAATCTCTTCCATACCCTTGTGAACAAAGCAGTGTCCTCAAAGAGATGGTTTGCCAAGGTTGGACTGGAAAATCTAATGGCTTTCACAAAGCCCTGTCTAAGCATATCGGACACCTCTGGAATTAATTTGAATGATGGCTGCACTTCAGGCCTTGCTTCTTATTACTGCCTAACCACATGGATGCTCTTGTGCCCAAGTGGAAACCCCCAAGCAAAATCTCATGGGAAGCTTTCCTAGAATACTGAAAGTTGTAATAGTAAAAGAACGAACATATCCATATTAATAGGGCAGTGGTGGCTTAGTGGTTAAGGCGATGGATTACTGATCCGAAGGTCAGTGGTTCAATCCCCACTATCTCCACTGTTGGGCCCCTGAGCAAGGCCCTTAACCCTCAATTGCTCAGCTGTATAAAAAAATGATAATTGTAAGTCACTCTGGATAAAAGCGTCTGCCAAACACTGTAAATGTAATTCCTAGCTTTTGGAATGGGATGCTCAGGTTTCCACCTATTTCTAACCATATAGTGTAGTTGTAGGCTTTTATTACAGCTCCAATGTGTGATATGTGCTCCATATTTTGTTATAAACAAAGATTTTGTTTGAGAGATTACTGCAGTGGAGATTTGATATGGTTATAATTGGTAGTGTAACTGCTTATTCTGGTGCTTTAACTGACCAATCTGTGCTTATTTTTTTACCACTGATTTAATTTTAGCTTAGATTGAATTCCTCCCTTTTGTTAGGATGCAATGCTGCAGTGATGCGATGCATTTTCTTCATGAACTGCTACCAAACTGACTGATTCAATAAATGCTATGAATGAATTAATGTCAGTAGATTTTAGTAACTGTAAGATGTAGTGAAGGGCAGGAGTCAATCAGATGGTTACTGGCTTCATTTCCACCATTTTTAATTGGCTTTATAATACTGCATAGGGCAGCAAACAGTTCATTGTTCAGAATATGCATTTTGGAAATATGGACAAGATGAAGGTTAATGGACAAGATGAAGGGTTTATCGGAACCTATGCTTCATATGTAACAGTGGATCTATGAATAGATCTGACAGTGCAAAGTGGGAGGTGGTTAGCCTCATTAAAATGTGATTTCTCAGGTGCAAGAGGATAATTGGCATGTAGGAAAATGGCATGGAGGTAAATCACACTGGATAGCTGACAGTTACGTCGCATGTCAATAATGGTGTCTTGGTCACTGTGCATATGCATAAGGATAAAGGGAAGGCAAAAAGTTGATGGGTGGGAATTGGATGCGACTAAATTAGGGAGAAAAAAATGCAGAAAAATCAAAAAATTAAATTTCACTTTAAGAGAATATGAGTTTTTTTCCGAGCCAGTATAAAGCAGGAAATGATTGAAATATAAAGTGTCTAATATAAAATATCTGCATTTCCTCACAGCTCTGACAGAATTTGACGCTCCTTTTTACCATGTGGACCTGGCTTCTGTTGAGACGAACATCGTGCTCTTCTGTGTGCGAGTTCCTGGGCTGAGTCCTACACGTTTCTGTGAGCTGATGGAGGATGTGAGCGAGGAGGAGGTTGATGTGTTGGATCAGGGTGTATGTGTACGCATGTTCCCTCATGTTGGGGGAACCGTGAGAGCAGTATGGCACCTTGGCATCAGTGAGGAGGACACTCAGTTGGCTATAAAGAAAGCCCAGTTTGTGGCCCAACAGTTTAAGCTGAAATCAGCAAGAACCAGATGAGAGCAGGAAGAATCCTTAATTATCATTATTGTTTACTTCAAATCAACACAAATAAGCAAACATTTGTATTACACACCAGCACTTTCAACATGATTTACATGAATTACAATTCACGAGTATGATTTACATTTTAATTTGTGAAGAGATTTTTACTGTAAAGCCTGTAAACTTTTTAGTCTGATTTATAAATGTAAAAGTTTACGTGGCTTGGAAAAAGACACACTTTTGCACATTGTCTCTATGGCCTGTGTGAAAAAAGCATTGTTTAATCATAAAATCATTTAGCGTTTTCTTTAATTGCTGGATAGCATTTCAGAAGTTTTTACTTTTTAAGACAACTGAGAATGGAATAAAGTATCTTGCAACTTACTGTGATACTTAATTATAATGTACACCGTGTGCACAATTATTAGGCAAGTGAGTATTTTGACCATATCAACATTTTTATGCATATTTCCCAACTCCGAGCTGTATAAACTTGACTGCTTATTGGATTTGAGAATATCAGGTGATGCTTATTTGTGTGATGAGGAAGGGCGTGGCCTAAAAAGGTTAACACCCTATACCAAGGTGAGCATAATTATTAGGCAGATTCTTTTCTTCAGGCAAAATGGGCCAAAAAAGAATTTTGATTGACTCTGAAAAGTCAAAAATTGCAAAAAAAAAAACTGTGTGCACACAATTTTACCCGGGATCAATAAAGCTTTCTGATACTGATCATAGAACTATCTAACGTTTTCTTCCAAAAGGTCAACAGGGTCGAAAGAAAGTGTTAAAAAAAAGTGAGACAGAATAACGCGAATTAACTTCCAGAGATTTACGAAAAATCAAGTGTGAAGCTACTAGCAACAACTGTAACCTACCTGGAGAACCCAGAAGTACAAGGTGTTCAGGGCTCAGAGACATGACCAGGGTAAGGAAGGCTGAAATGTGACCACCACTGAACAAGACATATAAGTTAAAACGTAAAGCCTGGGCCATGAAACACATGAAGACTGATTTCTCAAAGGTTTTATGGACTGATGGAATCAGAGTAAGTGACTCTTGACGGACAAGATGGATGAACCCGTGGCTGGATCAGTGTTGGGCACAAAGCTCCACTTCAATTCAGACACCATGGTGGAGGTGGGGTTCTGGTACAGGCTGGTATCATGAAAGATGTGCTAGTTGGACCTTTTCAGGATGAAAAACGACTTGAAATCAACTCCCAGAACTACTGAAGTTTTTAGAGGACACTTTCCTCAAGCAGTGGTAGTGAAAACAGCTGCATCTTTCAAGAAGACCATGATTTTTATGCTCTGAACAGGTTCTGGGAGTCTGCTGTTGCTGCTGCACAAAAAGTTGATTGACAGATACAGAAATTGACAGACTCCGATTAATGGACGGCTTGTGACAGTTATTGAAAAGAAGGCTGGCTGTATTGGTCACTGAATATATTATTGTGGAAAGTTTAGAGATGTTTATTTGTAAATATTCAGTTCTTTGTTCATTATTTTCATTTCAACACATGAAAATAAACAAGAGAGATGGGGAAATGTTACATTTTTTTATTTAGTTGCCTAATAAATCCACGCACCAATATTTGCCTAAAATTTCTTTTTCTGCCCGTCCACCACTTTGCTAAGCAACGAGAAAGACTATATAAAAAAATTTATTTTCTATTATCCACTAGATGGAGCCACTCACATGAACCATAGACTATTATCCACACTCTATTTCTACATGATGGACATAAGTAGAAAGTAGCTGTATAAAAGACTCCACCCCCCTTAACCACTATGATCTGCCTGAACCACTCTGCCATATGCTTTTAGACTTTGTATTGGGTTTAACTGTAGAGCGTATACACTCCTACACTGAGCCTTTTATTCTGTGGAAGGGTTTGGCTTTGCAAGATGAGAAACACATGCTCTACTGGGAATCACAGTGATGGGACAACAGATCTATATTAGGAATAGAGGTCAGTGAATGGTCATCTCAGAGAGAAAGAAATAGAAGCAGTGTATTGAGAGGGTCAAGCAAGACCAAGTATAGCGATTGTAGTCTGATCTAATCAACTTTCCCTTCATAGTCTAGCATTTTTCCTTGCAGGAGTCAGTGAGGGGGCAGAGATCCTTCATCTGACACATACACAAACACACACACACACGCACACACACACGCACACGCACACGCACACAATCAAGCCAATCAAACCTAGATCATGCTCTGTATTTCTAATCCAGATCTGCTGACATCTTTGCTGCAGCCTAGTGTGCATGTCTTTAGACTGAGGGAGGAAACCAGAGTCCCCAGATGAAACCCATACTAGTGTGAGGAGAGCATGTAAACGCCACACAGAAATGATCTCGCTGAGCCTGAGATTTAAACCCAGGACCTTCTTGCTGGGCAACAGACGTGCGAACCACTATGCCACAGTGCCGTCGTTCAAAAGATGCTGATTCATTTTCTCTAACTGACATATATTCATATAGTGGTGAAACAGTGGTCATCAGAGGTAACGCTGCTCAGTTATGTTTTCTGACACGCAAACGTCTCAAGGTTGTAGAACTTTGCAGTTGGCAACATGACAAGATGCATCACAAGCTGTTTACAACTGTTATGTAAACTATAATGATGCCAAGAATAAGGCGTTCTTTATTACCTAAACATAATTCTGTAAATTAATAATAATATTAATAACAATGTGTTGTGCTGTAAATAGGAAACTAATGGATTCTGAAGTGGTGATGTCATTACAGCACCACATCAGTGACTATATTCCTACCACAACATGACCTCACTCACACACTCATTTGCCAAATTGCTTAATCTTACTAGTTTCATGGGGAGGCAAGTGCCTATCTCAGCTCACACTGTACAAAATGTGGGGTACACCCTGAGCAGCTTGCCAGGCTATCAAAGAGCAACACACACAGAATTCACACTCACACCTACGGGCAATTTGGAACAGCCAGGTAGCCTAATATGCATGTTTTTGGACTGTCGGAGGAAACTGTACCTGTAGGAAAGCACATATGTAGAACATGCAAACTCTGGGAATCAAACCAAGAACCTTCTTGCTTGTGAGGCAGACATGCTAATCACTACGCCACCGTGCCACCCTCACAGCATGACCCCTTGTATTTAATTCCTGACTTAACTCGGATTTTAAAAATGCAGTTTCATATAAAGCTCTGTTCCCTAAATGAACCTATTCTGAGCCTTTAAGCCCTGTTTTATTTTCATGTCCCTTCCTTCCTTAAAATGATCATGAGTAAGCAGTTCTTGTGATCAGAGCACATCATCTTGCCCTCAGCCCTCAAGTGAACTTCCAGATTAAGAGCTGATATTAGGAGACATGGGACTTGGAGCTGTAGGCCAACATGTGTCTAACAACAGAGACCCCAGCTCTGGAACAACACTTGTGGCATGACAGGGCTCTTTATTTGAGAAACCATTGTAACTCTTTATCATGTGGCAAACATGCCAAGTTGTAATTTTGCCATGGAAAACCTCACTGAGACTTGGAGCAGGCAGTGTCATGTGGAGGGCAGGTGCTAATTGGCTAATGTGTTATGAAATTAGCACTGGTTGAGGGTCAAAGCACAGCAGCTGTGTATTCTCCCTCCTCTAACATTCACACTAATGACAGATCGTATAATTAAACAACCAGTTTAACCTTATGTGGGGAAACACTTGACTGTAACTCCTCAAAGCTACAGTTAAAGATATCTGATTCAGAACCAGAGCTAAACCACAGTAATAAAGACCCTACAATCAACGTGCACAGACCAGTTACAATTCAGCAAGCTGTTATTACTTAATGGGTCAGCTGAATGATGATCGCTATGAGAACTAAGTAAAAAGAAAATATTCATGATAACACCACTTCCCTTAGTGAAAGCCAGTACAATGTAAACACCGGGCAGACTAAATAAATGACCCTCATGCTAACTTTTCTAGATTGAAAATACATACAAAGGTCAAAGGTTAGGTGCCATTTCTTAATGTAATTAAGCCCTTTCAGCTTAATGCTGGACAAAAAAAAACAAGACTAAAAAAGTCAACAAATCGCCAGAAATGCATACAAGCATAGAAAAACAGTTACGCATCCCAGTTCCAGTCTCCAGGGCAGTAGTGGCTCAGTGGTTAAGGCTCTGGGTTACTGATCAGAAGGTCGGTGGTTCAACCCCAGTACCACCAAGTTGCCACTGTTGGGTCCTTTAGCAAGGCCTTTTACCTTTATTGCTCAGTTATATGAATATATTAATGTAAATCACTCTGGATAAGGGTGTCTGCCAAATGCCACAAATGAAATGAATAAATAAATATTTCTACGAGAATAAGAAACTATCATTGTTTCATTCAAACAAAAATTTAATTAAATTCAAAATCTAAACTTCATGGTTTTTTTCCCTATAACAGCACAAAATGAATACACCATACCCTGAATAAGCCTTGTCTTTAACACATAATTATTTTAATAAATACTATATGGTAACATTACCCCAAAAA
>JBCNYG010000019.1:28446433-28461004 GCA_039654305.1 Porochilus rendahli
ATGTTTATTTTTCTTCTTGAAGGGGTTTTGTAATCTTTACATTGTTTCCACTGACAACTAAGTGTGGGATGCTTCCTTTCAAATAGCCAGGTGCAATCATTTAAGGTCTGTAAAAAAAAATTATTAATTATTCAATATAAAAAACTCCCTTTTTACTGTGAACTAATTTGCAAATTTTATACATTTTAAAGTATTCATTTTAGAAATGGAATACAAGAATTTCTTCCTTTAGCCTTCAGTTCCATATGTAACCAACATTAGGGGAATGTTTCAAGAAAAGTATTAACTACATCTTTATGCGCAAATGACTGTTATTGACAAACTGCCTCTTTCTTATTCAGTATCTGGTAATAACCATTCAGCCTGAATCCAGCAAATTTACTCGCTCTTGTTTTAGAAAATCAAATGGGTTATATTTAGCACAACGTGGAGTACAGTTTAATCCAAAAGTTGATATACTCAGAGGCTAAATATTTTCAAAATGGTGGAAAACACACAGAGGAACAAAAGGTTTACTTTTGGGTAATTAAAAAAAATAGATTCAATATGGGTAAATTAAATATCTCTTTTAGCTTAGAGTCTGATGTACTGAAAATCGTAACAATTTATGTTCAGCGAGCCATTGATTCGAAACCATGAAATTCATGATGTGAGACAGACATGCTAACCCCTCTGCCACCATGCCGCCCTATATCGTAACAGTAGTTGTAAATTACATATTGCTATGAGACAGTTTGGTGCCGTTTGAAGCATCTTCATCAACATAAGCACTTTTACACAATTTAAGTTCAGGGCAGAAAAGAAAGTTGCCAGTGTATTGCATCAGGATTTCACAACATTCTTTGCAAAATAGCTTTTGGAAAATGAGCTTTCTGCTTACCTCAAGTTGCCTGCTCCAAACAGTTCACACCATCATTAAGCAAGGGTCCATCCCTGTTCAGTCAAGTAAAACTGACATTTCCCCAAATGTTCGCTGAGTACCTTTAAAGTGATTAGGCATTTTAAATAGCTACAAAAGTACAACCACACCTATCCACAGGCACAACAGAATATATGATACTGCATGAATAACAAATGATGAACGATTTCATTCAACAGAATTTTAACATTTTTATACACCATACATGTTTAGCCTTAATTATCTGCCATCCTCCCAAACTGAGTTTTACTAAACAAAAGCACAAAACAATAGATTAAATGTTAAATATTTACAGCATTTAAAAGGGTGTTGGTTATATGTGTTAATGAGTCACATGATTCCTGTGTTTTCCGTTGTCTTGCATCATTTATACTCCAGCAGCACTTTTCTCTGGTATTTATTGAATTCATCTTCAGTAAATACATTGGTATTCAGAGCCAGTCCTGAGAACACTGGGTCTGAGAGGGAAAACATTCTGTGCACACATATTCACACCTAGTGGTAGTTTAACATAGCCAATTCACCTCGCAGCATGTTTTTTGGAGGTGGGAGGAAATCAACTTGGACATGTGGGGAACAGGCGTAGCAACTCCACACAGAACTGACACCATCTTGTTTATTTGTATGTTTTTTCAAAAACACTGAAATTCAACGCCAGTTATTTTGTTTTTGCTATATACACTGGAGAAGGATGAGATGAGGCAGCAAGGTAGTGTAGGGCTTAGCACATCTGCCTCACAGCAAGAGGGTCCTAGTTTGAAGTCTGGAGCTCGGCGAGGGGTTTCCTCCTGGTACTCTGGTTTCTTTTCACAGTCCAAAGACATGCACACTTTGATTGGCTGTTCTAAATTGCCCCTAAATGTGAGTGTTAATGGTAGTGTAAGTGTTGGCCCTGTGATGGACTGGATAGCTGTTCAGGTTGTACCTTGCCTCCACTCCGAGCAGGATGAGCTCAACCCTGGTAGGATTAAGCAGTTCAATGAATAAATGAAGGAAGGAAGATGAGACAAGCTATATATCGTTTGTTCTCCTTCACAACAGCTGGCTAAATCATCAGGAAGTATTTCTGTCAAAGTCAACAAGCAAGAGAAGTCTTCACCAAATAAATGCAGGAAGTTTACCCCCAAGATGTAAACCATTGGAAAGCCTCAAGAATACAATGATGCTTGACCATAATTCAGTACGTGCATTTGACCAAATCTGTGGTTTTTGTCGTAATTTTTTGATTTTTTTTTTTATATAGCTCTACATATAGCTCTTTAATATAATCTCCCCTGGGGTCTACACACTTCTTCAATCACTGATGCAGCACTTGGCTCCCAATGATATAGAAACTCTCATCCTGATGGTGAGATGGATTACTATGAGATTTTCAGCCCACACTAGTACAGATGAGAGAAAGATCAACTTGTGCCAAAATAATGGAAAGAGCATAGTAAGGGGACATTAACAAAAATAAAGTGCTGTCTTTCCTATATCACACACACATTTTGAAACTATATGTCCACAAAGTTAAAAGTCTGCACTCTGAATTCATATCAGCTATTCAGTCTAATATCAACTCCATTTAAACTGCTGGTAAAATCAAATTCACTGGTGCTGTAGTTAAGGACACTCTAGTAAATCCTAAACATACTTCCTTGTACTTTGTTCTCTCCCTCCTATAATGAATGCAAAATGTGCACCTTTATGGAAAGTATTTGTCTATTTGTATACTTGGGATCAGAGGCAGAGAGAGACATATTCATACATACATATAAAAATATGTGTGTGTAAATGAATGTAGATGTGTGTGTAAAAAGCCATGGCCTTTGGCATAAAATTGAGTGTTATTGAATTATTCTGCTTTGACTATATCCAATCACAGGGATCCTAATAGTAAGAAAGGGTTTTTTTTTAAGATATTCATTGCAAATTTGAGTCACTCTTGTATTTCTCAACAAATAAACACACAAAAAGGACAAAATAAGTAGAATCAGGGCAGTGGTGGCCCGGTGGTAGGGTGCTGGATTACTGATCCAAAGGTCAGGGCTTCAAGCCCCACTGTTGTCACTGCTGTCCCCCCAGTGCAGTTAATGGGCTCATCAAAGGCCGGCCATGTCTCTCACTGTGGTAAGAAGCATGTAATGAAACCATTGCTGACGTTCGTAAAGAGTAGGCCGTTGTATTGCTGTCAGTGTGTTTCTTGCCTGGCAAGCGGTCCATACTGTAATCTGCCCTAGCCCAGAGTCGACTGAGATGGGCGCCAGCCTCCCCACGACCCTAATTATGATCAAATTAGGATTAAATCCTAATAAACAAAAGTTTTAGGCACCACATTTTTTGGAACAATTTTGAAAGCATATATTTTTTTTATATTTATATTTCCTCTCACAGTCCAAAGACATGCACGTTAGGCTAGTTGGCTGCTCCACATGCCCCTACGTGTGTCAGTGTGAATGGGTTTGTTTGTGTGTGTGTGTGTGTGTGTGTGTGTGTGTGTGTGTGTGTTGACTTGTGATAGTCTGACGAGCTGTTCAGGGTGTACCCCGCCTTCACCCAATGACGGCTGAGATAGGCTCCAACCTTCAGCCTGACTTTATTAGGAGTAAGCAGTTTAGTAAATGCTGCCCTCTAGCGACAATACTTGCATATTTCTTGACGCCGAGACATGACGTCACTTCTGTGCGACGAATGTAGGTTAAAGGTTTTGCTGGTTGTAACTGTTAACTGCGATTTTAAGGCAACTGAAGTGGAAAGGTTGTGTATGAAAGGATGATGAGCCTTAACAGAGTCCTTACTTTGGCAAAAACCGTTAAGCTCGGAAGGCCTTTATTTTGTGATAAAACCGGTAAAAAGCTGCTGACCTCCTCTCGGTTTCATCCACCTCACCGCTGTGTACAGTCGAGCTCAAGGAGTTTAGCCTACGCCAAGGATCTCTTCCTGGGAAAAGTAAACAAGGTGCGTGTTAAATGTACATGCTTTTTGTTTTTCCGCACAATACTCTCTATTTTTTCTATTTTTTAAGAAAGGTTTTGTCCAACTAAGATTATATTAAAGAAATAACTCACATTGAGTTTTATAGGTAACCGGTTATATCAGGTGTTTTGATATGCTAGCTGTACTGATGGTTTGGAAAAGTACCACTTGATTTTCGGGTACTAATGCTTATCCATTCCTTTCTTTAGAATGAAGTCTTCCCTTATCCAGAAATCAGTAATGAAGAATTAGAGGAGATTAAACAGTTTGTCGCTCCAGTGGAGAAGTTTTTCAGTGAGGATGGTGAGTAACAATCACAAGGCAGTTCCTGTCAATCAGCATGCAAGAATCGGCATATTAACCATCTCTCTTCTCTCTGAAGTTGATTCTCAGAAGATTGACGAAGAAGCGAAAATCCCATCAGAAACCTTAGATGGCTTGAAAGCACTGGGGCTGTTTGGAATCCAGGTTCCAGAGGAGTATGGTGAGATCAACCCCCAGCCTGAGCGCTTCAGATCTGATGAGAGGCTCATTCATGGTGTTCTGGTATTGAAATGTGTTTCTCGTGCCACCTAAACATTGTGTGTGTTATTGTTTGTTTGTTTGTTTAAAGGTGGCCTTGGTCTCTCCAATACTATGTATGCCCGTTTGGGTGAGATCACGTCCCTTGATGGAGCCATTGCTGTCACACTGGCAGCACATCAGGCTATTGGCTTAAAAGTGAGTAATGCTTTCCAGTTCTGTGTCTATACTCATTTACATTCAGATCATTTTACAGACAGCCTTATTCAGAGTGACTTCCGTTGTTATCTTTTCTTTTTTTATTTATACAGTAGTGTGTAATGAAGATTATACACCACTACTTTTGTCTTCAAAGGCACCTAATATAAAAGAAGTTTAAAAAAAATACTTTTCTATATAGTGTTTTTGGTGAAGGGGGCAGTGGTGGCCTGGTGGTTAAGGTGCTGGATTACTGAGCCCAAGGTCGGGGGTTCAAGCCCCACTGTCAGCGGGTTGTCACTGCTGTCCCCCCAGTGCAGCTAACTGGGTTATCAAATGCAGTCTCTCACTGTCTATGGTGAGAGGAATGTAAAAGAACCATTGCTGATTTTTATCAAGAGTGGGCTACATAGCCGTCAGCGTGTTTCTGCCCTGCGATGGCCTGGCGAGCTGTCCAGGATGTACTCTGCCCTTGCCCAGAGTCGGCTGAGATTAATTAGGTCACGAATCCTGATTAGGAATAAGTGGTTGAGAAAATGAAATGAATTGAAAGTATATAAACATGATAGGCATCCACCTCAGCCAACTCTGGGCGCGATTTGGAACAGCCAATTAGCCTACTGTGCATGTGTTTGGACTGTGGGAGGAAACTGGAGTACCTGGAGGAAACCCACGCAATCACGGGGAGAACATACAAACTGCACATAGAAATGCGTGAACTGGGAATCGAACCCAGGCCTTCTTGCTGTGAGGAGGATGTGCTAACCACTGCGCCACCGTGCTGCCTTAATAGGCAGTAAAAATCAGATTAATGCAGGTTCTAATTACCAGAAGAGACAAAGAGAAGCAGATTTCTGGAACTTGTCATTTGTTTAGCTAAACAGACAGAGTGTGTATGTGTGTCCATGGCTTTTATACTTTGGGCGAAGTCAGGCATAGGGCCACAAAATTCTATTTTTTTGAAAAATATTTATCTAAATGCCCACATGGTAGAAACACAACCAACAACAGCATTCTGTTTTAAATACTAACCAATTTCAGACCCCCATGTGCTTTATGATCACATACAATTGGTACGTACTTTGTGGTACGTCATTTGGTACTATGGTCTTTGTTTTCTTGTTTGTTTATAAAGGTGGTCCTTTTCCTGCACACAAAGTTAAACTTTACTTAAACTGCTAAAAAAATGTGCTGTCATAATTTGAAATCCAATTTTATGTAAATTACTTATTTGTTCTATTTGAATGAAACACAGAGTACCGAAATATTTGAACAGATTTCAAAAAATAAATAAATAAAATAAAATAAATTAATAAAAAAATAAAAGAACACTTTGAAGAGCTGCTGAGCTACTGACCCAAATTTGACCCAACACTTTTCATGTATTCCAGAGGACATTAAAATAAACACTATTCTGTAGGGTTTAATATTTATTACAGTTACAATGGTTTTGTGTCCTTTGAATTTGCCTGGATTTCTGCAGTAATTACTTGGAATGTTCTTCTACATGCATGTAAACAAATAGCCAACATAAGAATAATATCTTGTAAGCAGCGTTTGCTTGAAAACTGCTTTTGTTCTGGTGTAACCTGTAGTTAAAGACCTTAATCCTATCTCGTCCAACAACAAGAATATGAGTGTATAACGAACACATCGTCACTGCAACTGATGACAGGTGAGGACTGGAAAAATACCAGGTAATTGATTTTTCAGTGTTCAACTGTCCAGTTTGGGTGAATCTATGCCTAAGAGCTATACTGACTCAGTTAATTAAGTGGACAATATATCAGAGCTATGGGTTTTCTCTGCCTGACATGTGCAACCACTCAAGAGATTAAATATCCTGACCTGCCTGTTACATCCCTGATGTCACTACATGTCCCTGTGATCCTGCAGATGAAGGTTAGTTTAATATTTAATTAATATGTTAATTACTCAAGCATATCATGATCTTAGTTTGTCTGTAAAATTGTATATAAATTAATCAGTAACATTAGTCAGTTTTGGATTTATCCATGATGTCCTTTCTTTAATATCATTCTGGGGGTGGTGGGGGGTCGGGTGGTGGATAGAGATGACTAATAAACATTTCTGCAGGTGTTTGGTATTACTTTTGGCTTCTTTTTCACTCCTTCAGCTCTATATATTGTTGTCATTTTTATAGGATGCTCCGTTGGTGGGAGAGAAACAAATGTAATGAATTTATTGTGCCATGAACACGAGTCTCCAGAAATGCGTTTGCAGCATTTTTCAGCTGTAGTATCGTTACAATTAGTCTTGCAAAGTTCGTCTATGAAAGTTTTCTTCTGGGAGTGGTCCACATGTAGAGATCTTTCTTGAGAAGAGCAGACAGTTAGTTAGCAGGACGAGTGTGCTTTTTTCATATGGAAGGACACCTAAACATCTCAGCTAAAAAAAATGAAATAAAAACACTTGAACTGGTGCCTACAGTTTTGATAAGAACACAGTTAAAACACACACACACACACACACACACATATATATATATTGATAAAAAAAAAATCTATATGTGCTTTAAATATCATCACATTTAGTTGGTAAGGGTAATCCAATAACTTCACTTTACAGAAATGCCCAAGAGGAGCACCAAATCTCTTCACTTTTTCATCCCAACACAAGCTGGGCGAGGGGGGAGTAGAAGAATTCAATAAAGCTGTTAATTTTGCCCAAAGGTATTAAAGGATAATGCAGTGTAATAATACTGGTCCCAGAATACAGCTCTCAAAGCAGCCAATTTACCCATTGGTTTCCTTTGCGTTAGCCAGCAAAAGCACTATCCTCATTAAGAGATCATGAAAATGGGAAGCAATTAGAATATGATGCTGCTGTAATTAGACAACTACTGCCTTAGAAGGCCAATTATGAGAAGGATTGCTCACTGCACTCATATGCTTTGCTGTGCAGCCAAACACCAACAGTTGCACCAAATAGGCTATAAATACATCACACAACAGTTTATCAGGAACATGCAGACTTGTAGCCTGTATTGCTGTAAACTTACTGCAAAGAAGAAAATAGGATGCAGTTCCAATAAGATAAAGTGTACTTCTGGACAGAGAGCTCGCCAAACCACATATCCCTCCAAACACTAAAAGCACCAGACTGAGAGGCAGCAGGACAGCAATCACATAAGGAACATCTGCAAAAAGGAGAGTTATAGCGACTAATTTAAAGAATTACAAGCCAGCTACAGCCTTCCAGTGCTATTTCGGTGTATATGTGTGTCGGAGCTTAGTGCGCACGAGCATGTAGGTGTTAAATGCTTTTCTACATCAGTGATGAGGTTGTCCGGGAAATGAGGTTCAACTGTAAAAACACATGCCTGATAAAGTTGCATATGAGTAAATGCTTACTCTGTGATTGTCTTTGTGATTCGGAAAGTCCTGGCGGGTCCCCTGTAAAGGGCTGTGCATCTGCAGTCAGACACATCACCACAGCAATAACGCAAAAGGCTATTTATTAGATCACTCAGAACATTTTGATGTATTAATAAATGTCTTACCATTTTCCATTCCCCAAAATCCCGAATGCAGGTGCTCTGGATGGGTGTGATTGGTCCGTTTATCCTCGATGATGTACCAGTACTCGGTCCCGATGGCGAGCGCCAGAAGGATGAAGCTGAGAATTGCGCTCAATCCAGCGCCAACAACCACACAGCCAAACCTACCTCTCATCTCGGTCAGGGGCGCAGATTATATACGAACAAAATACAGCCAGGTGCCAACACTTTAGCACTCGCCATGCAGCATAATGAAGATGTGCACTCGGGCCATTCTTCATGCAAATGTTTATAGAAAAACAAAGTCGCACAAGGCGCGTAAAACCGTCAGTCACCGTGATACCGGGCTCCTCCTACCGAAGACTTTCAGATGCCTACAATGAACTTCAGCAAGTTTTTGCGCAGAATATTATAATAAGCTTTTTGCGTCTCCGAATTTTGACGGGAATGAAATCTTGATAAAGAAATATAGGGAGGCACGGTGCAGTAGGTAGCACCTCCATCTCACACAAAGATGGTCCAGGGTTCGAGTCCCAGGGTTTTTTATTATTGTTTGTTGTTGTTGTTGTGGTGGTGCATGAGGAGTTTATATGTCCTCCCCGTGCTTGGGTGGGTTTCCTCCGAGTACTCTGGTTTCACAGTCCAAAGACATATGCACATAATGCTAGTGGCTGCCCCTAGGTCAGAGTGTGAATGTTGAGTGTGTAGTGGCCCTGCGACGGACTATAGGATGTACCCTGCCTTAGCCCACTGACAGCTGAGATGGGCTCCAGCCTCCCTGCGACCCTACTAGGATTAAGCGGTTCGGAAAATGAATGAGAAAATGAGTAAAGAAATATATCAATATTCATTCCATAACTGGAACCACTAACAAGTCAAGCACAAATGAGAAAAATCTAAGTAATTGTAAATAAATCCTTCATTTAACTGATTCACTGAATTATTCTGAATAGTGTGAAATTTATTTTCTATACACTACACTGAACCTCTCATTATCCAGGGAAAATTAGATGCAAAATCTCTTTCTTGAAGAACCGTCAATCTTTTAGGTCTTAGAGCAACTGGTATTGAGAGTGAGCTTTCAACCACTATTCCCATCAATGTTATACACATTTTGTATCCTAAAGGTGCCCATTTATTTACCAGGTATATAAAATAAACATGAAGTCGTGCTAACCCTTTCTAAAATGATTCCCTGCATCCTGTACAGGATTGTCTCTCATCCCTGCACTGGGCAAAATGACCTCAGTAAACACTGCCATCTTGGGCCGAGTGAGAGTGCAGAACACTTCATCTTGGACTTTTACACTTTCTATGAATCAGTGTTGCATGGTCAAGTTATTAAGGATGCACAAGATGGTTTCTCCGGTCACTGTTGTTATTGTGAACAGACACAGAACCAAAACAAGATGTAAAACACCTCAGACAAGGTAAACATGACACAGAAGGTGATTCCATGTTAGACACTGTGATTGTGATTCTGAGATTGGGTTAGTTCTGTTTCCTAAAAAATTTTGGAACGGCAAGGGTGCTGATATAGACAGTTGTTCAGAGTTTTATACATGTTATTTGTACATATACATATAAAAGATTGGTCATCTAAGGGCATACTGTATTTTGTATACCTCATTCCTCTATAAAAAAAAAAAGCCACATGCCGCATTTAGGTTTTCAAAAACGTTTGATGAAAAACCTGGAATTATTTTCATCCGGCCTAATGTAAAATATAACACATAGGCTATTCACTAGGGAATAGACACCTGTAACCAAATATTATGAACTTTTAAACATAAATGAAATTTAAAACTAAAAAACAAGCAAAGGATAAAAATAATTCAGTGCATTAAATCTGTCAGATTGTTTTCAGAACTACACACTGATAGGCCATAACAGTAAAACTACATGCAGGTAAATAACATTTTTGATCTCATTACAGCGGCACCTGTGAAGGGTCAATATCAACATATCAATATCTAACATGATGCCCATATTAGGCAACAAGTTAAAAGACAGTTCTCAAAGTTGAAGAGCCATGCGGCACAAATTGCAGAAAAGACAGTAGGCACATGAGCATCAGAACTGGACCACAGAGCATCATGTGGCTGTGTGATGGGTGCTTGCATAACTTATCTAAGAGACAGTGTAAAGTTCAGGGCAATATTCTGCTGGGAAACATTGGGTCAAGAATTTCATGTAGATGTTACTTTGACATGGACCATTTTCCTAAACACTGTTTCACGGCAACACTAAAGGGTGCCCCAAAAGTCACTATACACATTTAATAAATTCCTAAAAATCACACAAAAATCTGAGTGGATTTATATTTTTAATATCAACAAAGGAGTTGTTGTTCAGTTTGATTTCTTGCTCAAATCCAAAGAAAATCTAAGAAAATGTAGAAAGGCAGGCTGCAAATTCACATATTTTGCCACATCAGCCATAGAGGCCATTGTAGACGTACAGCTTGAATACTTTATCTCTCGTGGCAAAATAGCAGATGTGCCAACATCTTTTACTCACACGGACATGGTGCAGGCTATTTGCATACAAAATCAGAAGGCGATCTTAGCAGTTTTTTGTATTCTGGCAGTAAGAAGAAAAGCTGTGTGACTGAACCAGTGGCTTCACTTCTGGGCTGTGAATCCATACAGCCATATTTTCATCTTCATATTTACAGGGGGGAGCTAATTACACTGTAAGCTGTTAACCAAAAGTTTTAGTTACTCTTTTGGTCATGGAGTGCACACTGTTCATAGCAAATATAATTTTCAATTATTTGTGCAACATCACACCAGTAGATGGCAGACAAGTATCAGAGTGTAAAATATCATAGCATAAAAGACTGAAACAGAAATTTAATGTGGTTATTAAAAAAATATCTGCCCCGTTAACACACAAAGGATTAGCACGCACTGACAATTGGGAGTATTTTCACAATTTGGTCCCAAATGACCATCATAACCAGTGACACACCATAGGATAAAGTACATGAGGATAAAGAATGTGCACTACAGCTCTACTTATAACAGCTTAGATTTGATCCTAACTGTAAAGGTCTAAGGCCTTACTTTAAGGTGATTAGGAAACCATGCCCAACCGGACAGCATAAGGCAATTTTAAATGACTCCCAAATCAGTCGGAATTATAAAATTAAATTTTTACTCACAAGTGATAATATAAAAGATTCCCAACCTCTACACACACACAAACATACATATCTACACACACACAAAAACATCACTATTTCAAATAAACCAAATACATTAAACAAAATAGAATAAGAAAGAGTAAGAAGGGTCTTGTGAAAAGCAAGAACAGCAATGGTGTCTTTATTATCTTTAATCTTCACCCATGGCAGATTGGATGATTTGTCCTCTTTTCAACTTCACGGCTTCTTCAAACTTGTCAATGGCACGACTGCACATCTTTTTCTAATAATAAAAAAGAAATCATGTAAAGGTTTTATTATTTTTTTTTTTTATTAAATCCAGTACATATGAGTTTTGTATCTTGGAACAGTAATTCACAGTTAGCACTGCAGCAGGGAAGTGGGATAAAACAGGCAGGAAATATGCACTGAAGGCGTCATTAAAGCGCCAGCCAATCAAGGAAGACAGCAAGAGCCTAACAGTAAACAAAAACCAGGGAGAGTAAATAATCAGGACTGACAGAGTTTTCATTTTGTCCTTGCTGAACGGGATATTTTGGAAAGCTAATGAATGACATAATTGTAAGCAGACTTACTCTACTTATCCAGAAATACTGACAGCAGTGACTTCCAGCAGTTTATTCAGACGGTGGTGGGTGGTGTGTGTTTGCGCTGCTATTATTTATCCTCCAAACTTGGTCAGAATCATTGACCTCTGTAATGCCAGGATCCAGGGATCCTGCTTCAAACTCAAGCTACTAGTGTCTCCTGTATAGAGTTTTGTATGTTCCTTCATTGGCTAACTAAGATTCTTTTGGGTTCCACATACACTCTAAAAACATACCCATGGATGGATTGACTACATTTGAACGCCCCAAGTGTAAATGATTCCTATTCAGAGTGTATTCCCTCCTCACACCGACTGATGCGGCACTGGCAAGAACATGATCCGTCCTGACCCAGGATAATGGTGTTACTGAAGTAACATGAATGTTTTAGCTAGAGTGCACATGTTGACCGACCGCTTAAATGTTTATTAGATATGATTAGTGAATGTTCAATTGTCATTTTAAAAAAACTGGTGCCCAATTTTCCTAAATGTTTGATTCCTTTTTTTTATTTATTTTTTTTTTTTAAACTAGCAAAAATGCTGCTGAGGGAGTAAAATTTAGGGAGTGACCTCCAAACTGAGAATATAATGCTGTGACATGTAAACGATTTGTGCTGATTATGTGCTGCAAGGTTTATACTGGGATTGGTGAGATACAAAGTACTTCCCGAATCACAGCAGACCCCTTTTGTGAGATGATTTCTGCTCTCATCACTGAGGGCCACTGAGTGCAGAGCCTTCACTGAGTCAGAGACTTTTCTTCATTGTTTGAGTTATTGAAGTATACGGACACAGATCTGTCTTGATTGGGAGTTTTTTTTCCTCCACGCTGTCAGAAAATTACAACATTGTGAGCTCGTCATTGCCAGAAAATACATTTATTTTGATGTGGTTGTTTGTCCAGTAGAATTATGGTACATGGCCATTTTGCAGTTGTCAGTTATAGCTTTCTAACTAAATACTTCTGCTAACTCAATCGCTTTTGTACCTAGTACAATAACAGATGGAAATATAGGGCCTACGTTTAAAAATAATAATGAATAAATAAAAAAGGCACAATTTCCCCATTACTAAAATTTTTGAACAAATGTCTAGGTACTCAACATTGCAGCAGTTCTTCTTTGGTTGCCAGAGTTTTAATTACAGCAGATGAATATCTGCAATGAAACAACTCAAAAGCCTTTATAGGATAGGGTTTTAGAGAGTAGAATAATTTTGGAAAGCCTGTCAGATTATGATTATTAGTCTACAAAAGCAATGTTATAAAGAATCCTAGTTCTATACAGGATGATGTGATTCTGATGATCGTGCATAAAAGGAGTTGTGCGCACACGTGGACAGAACAGAGCCAGTTATGATGTATATACTGTTCTTTAACTATAACCTGCCACTGGAAATGTAAAAATGTGGTCCTGAAAAGGGTGGTTTAATACAACTGATCTTTGGAACAGGAAAAATTAACTTAACTGAATATTCATACTTACAATAATGAATTTCTGTCTCTCTTTCTGAAGCCTGAGAAACTCCTCGACAGTCAGACTCTCCACAGACTTCTTCAATGTAATAAAATTGCAACTGGGGGAATGTGCTTTATGCTCCTTCCTAAATAATAAACAAGTAAATTAGCAGGAACTACATGTTAATGTACCTGTTTTCTAATACAGGTCCCTTTTGAAAAAGACAATTTATACAAGTTAAGGACACAAACCACTGAGTCACAAAACTAATTTCCGTAATATAATATACATAAACTATTTAAACCGTTTCTTAAGCGTTATAGTGAAAAATGTATATTACACATACTTCACTATAACACTACTACAGAGGTGGGCTGGAGCTTCTCACTGTTCATTTGCTCAGTCCAAAACAAAGTAAATTTTTTTTACTAGCTACATTTCAAAACCGGTCCATCTACAGTCTACAAAGTCTTCATAAATGGATATTTTCCTCCCTTCATGATGGCGAGTTAACACTGGGGCCACAATGTGTATGATGTTAATGAGAAGGTGCTGAGAGAATCATGATGAGTGTGGAGTCGTGGTATCGAATCGTGGCGGTCTTAGGGAACTTGTTGGAATCGTGGCGGTCATGATCATAATGATTTGACACCAATCGTGATAGAATGTGAAAATCGTAGTAGGGCTTAACAGAGTGTAACAGACCTTGATGTGCCATCACATAGGATTTTGAACTTTGAAGCACTATTTCTTCAAGTTTCATCTCTTGGATACCTGGTTTCTCTTTGGTGTGATCCCTGCCTCCTTTTATTCCCCAACTGTGCTCCAAGCGTGGCAAGCTTGCTTAAATTGTGGTCATAAATTGTAGGATATCTTAAAAGAACTTGATGAACGCGAGAGATTGAAACAGAGGTTAAGAGAACGTGAGAGTATACCTTGGTGATCGTAAGGGAATGTGATGAAAATCAGGGCAGATCATGAATATCAGATTGAATGCACACAACCTGCGCCACTATCTTGAAAGATAAATAAAGCCTCAATGAAATCCTGATACCAAAGAAATCCATCGTTTACTGGACAAGGCGAGTAGGATGAGATATACTACTACTCTAGTATACTACTATAGAGTACAGAGAACAGTAAAGAAGTGGGGGGAAGCCAGTTACATTCACATTTACTTGTGCAACACATGCACACACAGAAATGGACACTTTTCCTTTGGTGCAATAACTTCATTCT
>JBCNYG010000019.1:28566154-28581348 GCA_039654305.1 Porochilus rendahli
TGTGTGTGTGTGTGTGTGTGTGTGTGTGTGTGTGTGTGTGTGTGTGTGTGTGTGTGTGTGTGTGTGTGTGTCTCCCATCACTTACTGGTGGTCATGTTTTCTCTGTAGCTTGGTTAGTTCTTTTTGTTTCTCCTTGTAGCGTCGCTGCAGCTCAGCTAGTTGCACCCTCATCGCAAGCTCCTCCCTGTCCAGTGTTTCCATTATGCTCTTCACCGGACATGCCTGCAAATCCCGCCAACACACCACATAAGCCGTTAGCATATACACTGGTGTGCCTATGCACAACTGAAGATAAAGAGACCAACACAACTTTGACCTAAAAACCATACAATGTGATCAGCTGATCACGTTTAGGGCTTTTGATATTTGATATTTCCCCTGACACTCATTTGACAGGCCATTAAACATAATTTATCCATTTTGTAAGCCGCTTAATTCTAATTAGGTTCGCGGGTTAGGGTTAGGGTTCTCAGCCGACTCTGGGAAAGGGTGGGGTACACCCTGGACAGCTCAGCTGACTATTGCAGGGCAACACACATACAACTTTCACACTCACTCTCAGACCTAGGGACAATTTGGAACCACCAGCCCACAGTGCATGTTTTTGAACTATGAGAGGGCAAACTCCCATAATGCAGAAACACCTGAGCCCGGGCCTTCTTGCTGTGAGACGGACGTGCTTCTTAAACATCATACCGTTGTAAAATGTGAGTTTATTAACAGATCTGGAGATAAACCAGCAAGGGATGATAGATTAATTGTTATAGTTTTATGCATTTATTACGAATTAAATCAAGTATACTTATCAGCAGCGGTCTGCCCAAACACAACAATGAGGTGCGAAAAGAACACATGTATAAAGGCAAGTTTAGTATGTCTCAGGAACGGATGGGGCAGTGATACCGGTTCATGCTGTGGTGTCCACTTCCACTTCCTGCGCAGGTTAAGTGTACGACGTAGGGGAGGCAAAGATTCAGTAGTGATGGGTGGAGACACTTCTAGCGCTCGTGCAGCTGCAAGGGTCGCTAGGCTCTCTAGGTCAATCAACACTCTCTCGTCTCCTGCAGGGATAACCAGTTAACATATCATAAATGAAATGCTGCACATTTCTGCCTTCACATAATGAGACAAAGTCTCGTATGTAGTATGAAGGTAATTTCCACAGATTGACAGAACGAGCTTGAGCAGAAAGAGATTGTCTCCAGCAAGGTGGAATGCCTTTACTCATCACCTGCTTTCCAATCGAGGTAAACCTGTCTCCACTAATGCAAAACAAAGCTTCGTCTAGCTCCTTCTTCTGTGATTCTTACACACATTCCCTTAGACAAGTGATCTGATGAGGTGGTACTATGTGTCACCCAAACAAACTGAGTTTAAGAGACAAATGTGATTACATGAGTGCAAAAAAGAGACACGTACATACAACAGACGGCAAAAAAAGAGCAAAAAGCCTCCAAGTACGAAGTTGTATCCTGCCAGCACCTTGTGTCTTTCAGTCTCTGAATGAGCGATGATGATAGCTATTAACCAGAGAGCTTATCTCTGTACACGAGGCCTAGATGCCAGGAGCCATGTTACACAAAGACAGGGGAGAGAGAGAGAGAGAAAGATGAAAGGGGGATTTCTCTACATTTATCTCAGTCATTAGGGCAGGCCAAACGCTTGCAGTAAATGAGCCTTGAATATTCATGACAGCCCAAGCTGGCCTAGGGACACTGAAGAGACAGTGTGTAGCTTACATGTGTGTGTGTGTGTGTGTTTGAGAGAGAGAGAGAGAGAGAGAGAGAGAGAGAGAGAGAGAGAGAGAGAGAGTTAAAGGGAGACAGATGCCACACCAACACAGAATAAAACTGAATCATGGTCAGTGCACTTAGGAAAGAGAATGAGGGAGAGGAGGAATAAAAGTGGGAGAAAGGGTAATGAGGGAAAAGAGTGTGTGAGAGAGGCAAGCCATGAATGCGAAAGGGGAGAGAAGAGTAAGGCAAGCCCAGAGGGTGGTGGGAGGCAAGCAATAAGAGGTAAAGTGTTTATTGAGCCATCTATTTATTCTCAAACATGCCCTCATTACTGACATGGAAAGAATCCAATTTCCTCTACAGAGGGGAAAACCCAGGGAAACACGCACACAGTGCATGGGCAGGGTGGAGTGTACGGGCACAGGAGACAAGCATGGAAGAAATGCGGGAAAAGGAGGAGAGAAGATGAGGTGAATGTGAGAAAGAATCAAGTAAAACTGGCAAAACTGGTGAGGGACCGTTTTAGAAACCCTCACAGTTTTGTTGAGAGTGAAAGTAAGAGAGAAAGAAAAAAGAAATAAAAGGAAAGAAAAAAACAAGCATAAATTTTGCAAAGATACAGATAGTAAAATTCAGAGGAAAAAAAGAGCAAAAGAGGGAGCTAAAGCAAATTAAAGTAAAAAAAAGAAAGAGAAAAGGACAGAACATAATCCCCAGTTGGATTCAAATGAGCTCTGAAAGAGTTAAATAAAAACTCTAGGAGTTAACTCAGCATTGAGAATTTAACTTTATAGGGAAAGAAATCTGAATAAAAAAGACAAACAAAAAAAAGGGAAGGAACCCAAACTGCCCTATCCAGTGGAGGTCTTTGGTTTCCCGGGGTCTTTAGTATCCCATCTGATTGACATCACTATGGCAGTAATAGCACAGTGGTGTTCTAGCTGAAATCAATCTACCGTCAGCTCTAATGAGACAAGCTGAACCCACCATGCCAGCTACAACCCATGCAATCTCGCCAGGCTCGCAAGGAGTAAAGAGGAGGGAAAGGAAAAATCCTTAGCAAGTTCAGCCCTGTGAGAACACCCCGTTTGCAACATCTTAGATTGACACGCACTTTTAAAACATTCAACCATTATTTATATGAACATGATGTGGGAGTGCAATGGGAATGTTGATGTCCATTTATCATTTCACTTTTTACCTCTAGCCTCAACCACTCCCAGCAAAAATCTTGTATTGTGTTAAATGTGTTTTGGAAACCCAGCTAAAATACAATTATTGCTGCATTTTACATATATTTGAGTTATACAAAATAATAATAACAATAATAATAATAATAATAATAATAATAATAATAATAATAAAATCAACAGAAATGTTGAAATAAGTTTCCTACTGTTTTGTAATGCAGGATTAATAAATCAAATTCATTTTCTTTGTAGACACCATTAGACTAAAATCCACAATGCAGAGATTTCTATTTGTTGAAATGCTGCTTATGAATGGTTTTTAAAGCATTTATTACTGAAATTACTTTACGATAGCCACTGTGCAATGACAGTGTGGGAGATGGATGTAACAGCTACTCAGGACCAAAAAAAAGGATTTTATTTTAACAATGATGAGTGTTGCGATATTATCATTTAGTCTCTATATGCAGTAGTAGCTCACTGAGAAAAAAGTATATAGCTAATTATATCACTTTTAATGGTCAGTCCCAACACACACACACACACACACACACACACACACACACACACACACACACACACACACACACACAAAGCTTAGTAATAAACGCAATGAATGCAAAATGGGTTTCTTATGCTGTAGTAGGACCATTTGGGATTTCTTAGCTTCTTGAGAATGTAAGTGTAAATAAAAATATCCTTTGGCGGGGAAGTGCAAAATGCTCCATGGAAAAGCAACAAGGCTTTAAAGCAGTTCTCACAACAATGGAGGCTAATTAGGCAACAAAAGTAGTGCAATCCTAAGAGGGAAAATCAGCTGCTTTTACCATTTCATCAGCTCTTCACAGGGGGAAGATGCAGTCAGCTGTGGACAAGCTGGACTTTTTTCCCCCCATATAAAATCAGCTTTATAAATATGATCAAACAGGTTACAGGGCAGACGCTGGGGAGCACTCCTTCCCTCAGGATGACTCAGTGCACACGGTCAAATCCAGAGGACTCGGGGGGTTCATATTATTACGGCTGCCTTTTAAAATGGGCTCAATCTCTTTTAAGAACACTGCCCCTCAAGCCTTCACTCTGTCTCTCCCATAGGAAGTACAGAACCCCAGAAGGCTCTGGAAAACTTGATCTCTGGTCATCAAAAGACAAGAAAGAGTTTGAAGTGATGTACTGTATATGTAATGTATGTGAATACATTTAAAATGTGAGTATAGGTGGGTGTATTGTATGTATATCAGGAAGAAAGCTAGATGGTCAATTGAGAATAGTCATCTGTTTGTGTGCGTGTCCGTCTTTGAGGAATTGGGGATGGGGGGTTGTTATCTTTCCTTTGCAGAAAGGACAGAAAGCTGGCTAGGCTGAAAAGCCCTTTTACACACCTTGTCTTGCGAGAAGAAGCAAAACAAATGAAAGACACAGACGTTGCCCTTCCCTGCTGCCTGTATCACAGCGCTACAAGACTGTGCATGCAAAGCACTGATGAGAAATTAAATTGTGTGTACTAGTGAGGTGAGCATGTATGTGAAGCAGCTTTTGCTGTTCTGATAAAAGAAAACAAAATACCACAGCCACTACCTGGCTTCCAAAATCAATTTTCGGTCTGGATTAACATTCATCTGATGTGCATGTGACTGCAAACTCTACTGGAAATATGCATGTTCGTTTAAATACCTGCACTCTCCATGCTGCCGCAGTTCTTCTCTTGCTGTCGTCTCTCCAGCTCAGCAAGCTCACTTAGAAGTTCCATGCCATTTTGAGGGGGTGCTATACAAGCAGGCACCTCCACTGGGACAGTCATCTGGGCATCTCTTGTGGCACAGAGAGCTGCTGCAATCAGAAGCTCCAGACTCCAGATGCAGGAGCCAGGATACTGGTTGCCAAGATCAGAAAAATCAGAGCAGGGCGAGGAGGGTGAGGAAGCTTGAGCATCCTCCAGAGCTGCAGGTGTACAGGGTGTACAGTGTTTCTCAGGCCTCTCTTCAACTTCATCAGTTGGCTTCACAGAAAGGAGCTCCTGGGAGGCAGCAGGTGAATCCTGGACTGGATTTACAATCTCATCTTCCTGAGTTTTGACCTCCTTGGCTGGGCCCTGGACTTCCAAAAAACTGGGCTGATCAGGGCTGAGGATATTAGGGGACTCTTTCTGTGAGCTTTCCACTACAGGCAAAGCATCTGGGCGAGGGGATTTGGAAGGGTGTTGGCATACAGTTCGAGATGGAGAGGTAGGAGGGCAAGTAATAGCCTTCTGTTCTTCATCCAATTCTCCCTTTTCTGCCATCACCCTATTCCCCTCCTGGACATCCTCCACATGAGGTCCCACCTGGGCAATTGAAGTAGGGCATTCTGCTTCCTGGCACACAGGCTCCTCCCCCATTGTGGAAAGAGGGAGGGGCTGTGGGGATTGTTCAGCAGGTTCTGCTTGCTCTGCCTCCAGATCAGCATGTTCAGCTAACTGGACTTCTTGTGGAGATGGACCGGCCTTGTAACCAATTGCAATGGCAGGATAAGTATAGCCTGGTGGAAGATCTAAGAAGAAAAGTGGGAACAGGGAAAAGAAAAATCACATCTGTTGGTCAAAATATCCTCTGGCTAGAGTCAATCTGTGTAAGACATTTCCATGATGAACTCCCAGGAACAGGGACAGCCCCCTCCACCACAGAACTTTACCATTCATTTATTACAGAATGACCTTACCAGTTAAAGTACATGGTACAGCCCCTAAAGAACGGTGTAAATGTGATGGATGTGATATATGTGCCCTCTCCATTGACAGTGTGTACTATTCAGCCACTGCGTTGCATTTATCTATTACCGCTCACACACATAATGGAGCCTGCTCTATAAAGACTATGGGCAGGCATGATCAAAATTTTCATGAATACTGAATAATGTTCATGGGTGTTATGGATGCAATGTGTGCACTATTTGTGTGTGAGAGATTGCACACAGGAGTGTTTGCATATAATTCAGACTCTGAGTGAGCATGTGTATTCATCTCATTTGGGATGAGAGTGAAAATGATTTTGTGAATATCCGTGTATGTATGTGGGTTTATGCAGCACACACTTTTTGTGTGCATGTGTGTGCATGCATGTGTGTATGTGTGTGAGAGAGAGAGAGGGAGAAAGGGAGAGAGAGAGAGAGAGAGAGAGAGAGAGAGAGCTGCAACATAGTAGGGTATATTGATGACAGCATGGTGTCTGGATGTGATTGCAGAGCTAGTCCTGTCACCCCAGCACTGGGTTATTGATGGTATCCATCCGCCCTTTCTGACAAAGCAGACAGATGAATTTGTATCCTTCCGCCAGCCAGGCCTCAAGGACCCCTGAAGGATAAGAGAGCCCCTGTCTACAGTCATCCTGGCCTTCCTTCCTTTTGCACTGTCTCTTACAATAACCACAAATCTATTCTTTGCTTATACACCTTAATATGTTATACATGTGCATATATAAATAAATAGATTTCAAACACAGATGACAAAAAATGGGAAAGGAAACATTCCTATTTTTGTAACACAAACTGACTGTCAGTCATCAGTAATCAAAGAGCTATGTGGTTCTTCAAAGGATCCATCTTTTTATCTCAAGCTTTGTATGTTCCTCCCCAGACTGACTGTCCTTGAGAGGCAGACCAAAGTCTCCCCTCCATATCTCTCTTTCGCTCTAATTTTCGGCCTGGAGCCATGGAGTCAGGCATGGTGGTAAGACCTTAACCTTGAGAATGGTAATGCTATGTTCCTTTTTTCTCATCTGCATGCTGTTATTTTCCTTTAGTATCACTGTTGGAGGAAAAATGCTTCACCCTTTGAACTGTATAAAACTGACTCTACTACAACAAACGGCACACAAACGCAAGCAGCACCAATATAAAGCCAGCAAAGACCAGAATAGGACTGGATTTCTGGATATAAGTGCCCTCTAAACATGGTTAGATGACATTTAACTCACCAGGTTCAAGAGAGTGAGGATAGTCCTGTGGTGGCTGGCCCTCTCCTCTCTTGTCCTGTGACTCAGCTTCTTTGGGAAGGTGGGGGGTAGTATGGGGGCTGAGGGCAGGAGAGCGGGGTGCTGCTACAGCCGGGCTAGGCTCGGTGCATGGGGTACATGGAGTGCTCTTAGGATGGGGCCGCGGGGCTGGTGAGTGACAGCAGGGCGAGAGACGAGAAGCACATCCCCCTGGAGAGGCGGAGGAGCGATTTTTAGTGGAGGAGGGAAAGGAGAAGGGTTTTGCTGGTTTCAGGGTGCGAGGCTCAGGAGGACCTTCATCGAGATCAATAGGGGGATCCTCAGGTTTCCTCTGTGGATGTGAAAAACAGAAACAGGAAGTGATCAGAGGAAGCCCAACTGATTTAATTTTAACCTATAGCAAATCTGTCCAATATAAAAGCATTGCAATATCCTACTACATTTCCACATATTATGCTGCTACATAATCAGTTGAAGCCTGACATCCAGGCCAACAATTCTTTGGCATTCTGATTTTGATAATTTAGTAGCCATTAGCAATTAATCTTACTCCATTTTTATTTATTTATTTAAAAAAAATTAAGAATAGTTTGTTTTTTAGAATAATGCTAAATGCACTTTTACAGAGTTGTTTCTTAAATACAAGTTAAGTTCTTAAGTTGTATATAGGAACGCACACATACCTGAGAATGTGCATGCCTGTGCGCCAGCTCCATTGCCTGTGCTGCTCTGTGGTGTTGCTGGTGCTGATGCTGCTGTAGCATATAGAGCTCTCGTTGCCGTAGAAACTGACGGGAGTAAACCGAGGAATGCTGTATGTGAGAAGCAGGCCCACGAGCCCCATACACTGGGGGCCATAATCCCTGTTGCTCCATTACATCTACAGAAAGACCCAGAGACAAACAGACAGAGGGATAAGTGAGTGTGAGAGAATCTTTTTGCACCTGTTACCCTGCAGAATTGTTCTGGTGGGAAGAACAGGTACCCTTGGGTTTTTTTTTTTACTTTCCTCGCGATATTACTGGCTCATTTTACTCTATTTTCATTTATGGCAAACACAGCCCAAAGGCTCTTTATTACCTTATGTGGCTGCACATTTGAAACAAAGGAAGATCACACGCTCCATGCGGCCACTCACTTATCCTGGCCTACCTCTTCAGAGTAACTCAATATGATGGCCACCAGTGAGCTTTCCTGGCTTGCCTCTTCCCTACTTCCACAGTAGCCCAGGTCAAAAAAATTCACGCCTGCTTGATCAAACTGTCACATGAATGTGGCTGTTTACATGAGACCTTCCTGACAGGCTGCTAGAGAGGAAGATGACAACCGATTCCAAATGGCACTCATTGACTTGAGCTTATATGGACTCAACATGTCTTTAGGGTGAAATGGAAAACAGTGCATGTTTAAGATGGCACACAAAACTGTTGAAACTCAGACTCCACAATTCCTTCAAATACATGGCTCTGAATTTATACTGTTCTGATTGCAGGCGTCTGAAGTTGGCTGGAAATGAGGGGTTATCTGAGGACAGATTTTTTTTTTATCAATTGATTGTGTATTATATGACATGCCTTTAAGGGTGGGAGGGAGAATAATAAAAAGAAGAAAGCACAGGGAGGGATGCACAACAGCTGTGTACTTGGTCTCAAGCTTGAGATTCAGCCCACAAATATTTCAACACAATATTATTCCCCAATCGCTTTTCACATGCTACTCATTCTGTCCCCCTCCTATACCCTCTCCACCCATTCCCTCTTTCCCCAAAGTATGGTGGGGCTCTTTGTTGAGCAAGATTACTGGGACGGGGGTAATGTTTCCCTGGGGAAGGGTCCGGTGGGTGCACTTCCACTCTCGGATGCGGCTAATGCCGAGTGCTGAAGGAAAGTGCTGCACCGAAGAGCAGAGAGCTAATTAAATTTCACAGACTGAGATGGGAGGTGGGAGCACACACAGCACTGAACAGATCACTACAGCACAGCACACAGGCACATAGCACATAACGGCTATGGTCAAACCAAAGTGTTGCAAACAGCTCTGTAAGCAAGTGTGGGCTGATGTCAAACGAAGTTGCCAGTCAGCTTGCTTTACACAGGAATGCGTGCTGCTAGACAATATAAAGAAAGAAAATCATATTCCAGTGGAAACAATAAAAATAAATAGAGCACTTGGCTTAACAAACAGGTAGCTCTCAAAAGTGCACAGCAAACACCTTAGGCCTGGTATAGCTTCCTGTAAAGACTCCCATATGTCCATTTAAGCAGAATGAAGAACAATCACTTCATGCTTCATTATACATAATAATCAGAAATCTGTACATCATTTTTTCCATTATAATTATACAGTGAATTATGCATACACTGTATATGCTATACATTTTTATGACACACCCCTTAACATACACCCATACACAATTTAGCTCTTGAGCACTTTTACAGTTCCCCTATGCCTTTGCCTTTAGCAGTTGCTGGAAAACATTCGTTTACAGCTTTAAACAATCTTTAACCTTTTTGAACAATTTACATAGATTCATTTTGAGCATGCAAATAAAGTTATCTACCTGCACATGTAGCTATTCACATTACCCTGGTAATAAGCTGCATAGCATTCTTACCATAATAATACAGTGAGACCTGAACACAGGGAGCAGGAAAAGCTTCGCAAGCGGAAAAAGGTAATTAAATCAAAGAGTATGTATAGTTCTTCAGTTAAATACCTAGGTGATGAGCAGCAGGGTGAGCAGCCGGCTCAGTGGGTAGAACTACCAGGGCAGGAGCGGGGTCCTGTGGAAGGGGCAGGACCGGCTGCAGGGGACTGGGCATGGCGGCAGAAAAGCCTGGGGGTAGGTTCTGGTGCAAAGTGGCGTGACTCAGACCTGATGAGAAAGCACACACCATAGCAAACCATTAAAAATGCTATTAAATTACATGTGCGTTATTTATTTATATATACATGCATATACACTTTATGGCTATGGTTCTCAGAATATGTTTTGGGAAACCCCAGAGGTCCATGAAGAATATCCATGGAGTAAACTTTATTTAGTGTGGTGGAAATAACAACACAACATTAAAGGGGTTATTTTTATTAGCATATTTAATAGCTTATGTGGCCTGTCACTTGAAATTAATGGGTTTAATCAAAATCTAACTGTAACTGTAAAAAAAAATTATAAAACTATAATTAGTGGCCAGAATATTTACACATTTGAAATGTTCAGAAAATAACACTGTTACAAATGGGTCAGTGACTACACACCCTTTACTGTTCGAAGGGAATACTGCATGGGTGCCATTTCATACACAAGGTAAGGTATTTTAATGACTTAATAAATACTATAAATAAATAAAATACTAGCACAGGTATATAAAGTTAAGCAACGGAATCTAACAGCACACCTGCAAAAGAAACAAGAATAAAGTGAGAATCTTTTTTATTGCCTACCATATGAGTGTCCGATCCAAAGAGAAGGACTTCCTGTTCGAGGCATCCAGTGATGAGCTGGGTGAGTATGTACAGATGGATCAGCTCCTAATTGACTCCCACCTGGCATGATGAGGTGAGAGGTCAGGTCTCCATGGCAACTGCTAGAAGGGTGGATCCTGGCAAATTCAACTAGATCCTTGTTTTCCCTGGATAGAGCATGTAGAAGAGTGAACGGGTAGCTCGTGTTTTAATGTATGGTCAGGTTGTAAGAGACTGTCTAAAAACTAATGGTAACTATCATTTAAAGAAAAATAATTATAATATTAAATAAATTAAGTATACCTGAGCAGAAGATCTCTTTCTCTGTCCAGCGGAGGCAGAGACAGCTGCTCCTCAGAAATACTCTTCCTTTCCTCTTCCACCTCCCTTTCCATTGGGTATATGGAGCGCCCAACACCTGCCACAACAAAGAGATGATTCAGCATAACAAGCTGGCAACACAGCACTAAAAATAAAAACTATGTAGATTTTTTTTCAACTTATTATAAAACATCAACTTTAAAAATTGCAACACTACATTTTGAATATTCACAGTTTTACTCAAATACTGCATTGAAGTACAACTGAAAGACAGCACCTGCACAGAGTGTGATTGCTCTAAGCACAGTAAACAATTTGTCAAGCAAACTCAAATTGGCACTAAAATGACTAAAACACCCAATCTGGTATGTTAAACTTCTAAAATGTCAGGACCAATTTGCACATAGCTGATTACGTGATTTAGCAACCAAAAATGACTAATTGGAGGCCGTTCCTGTAATCACACATTCAGCTATTCACATGTGTGGTTTCCAAACGTTTCACAACTATCACTGCTAAACTGGAAAATTATGTCTGTCTTGTTATCTCAAATGGACACACATACGCATAGCACACAGACACACATACACACACTCTGAGCCTCCTGCTGGTGGCTTACCCTTCATGCTGGGCAGCACTCTGCTGTGGCGGCTGTGGGTGGCAGGCCTGTCTGGTGGGCGGTACAGAGGCTCTCTCTGCCTGGCGACCGCCACAGCAATACCCACAGGGGGCTGCCGCACTTCCCCCTCCCCCTCGCCAGAATCACGTCCTGTCCGCTCTGAGCGCTCGGTCTCCCCAGAGGAAGAGGCCCTCCTTGAAGGCAGGGTTTGCTTGCCCTCCTGTTGGGCACAGCTTGCACCCCCTCGAGTCCTCTCACTTCTGTCATTTTTGTCTCCATTTGCCGACCCCTGCTTCAGGCTACCCAGGCCTCCAAACGGGCTCTTCTGGGAGAGCAGGTGTGGCTGCTGGTTGCTGTACTTCATCAGGTTTTTCATGGCACTGTTCTCTGGCCCATGAGGGCCTACTGAAGGCTGCTGGTGGGCAGGGAAAGGAGAATGAGATCCTTGGTCTCCTGTACCAAAGGAGTCATATGCTTTGCGTCGCTCGTTGTCAGGCTGAGGTTGCTGCCCTCGTGCTTCCCAAGAAGAACCTGCTTGATGCCCAGCATACACTCGTGCTGCAATATCCACATCTTGTTTTCTTCTGTCTCGAAAACTGCTGCTTGAACCCAAATCAGAATCCTGACTTTGACTTCCAGTCTTGCTGTTTTGCTGGTGATGGTGTACCCGAGCAATCCTCTGGCTGTCCCGCTGGAGTGCACACCCACTTTCAATATTGAGTTTGCTTTCAGATGGGATTCTATGAGGTGAAGCTAAGTGTGAGTAGTCCCGGAAAGGTGGAGTGCTGGCATAAGAGCTGCTTTTAGCCTGGCAGCCATCTTTGGCTCCCTGGGGCAGGGAGGGTTGATAAGCATCAGTCTCTGAGGAATTCTCAGCAGCCTCTGAGCTATAGGAGTGGGCTGAGAGATTGGAATGTGGCTGGTGATCAAGCCCATGCTGTGCATGCTGTGATAAATTTGAGTGGGGGCCTAGAGACCAGTCTGGACCCTTGTCTGCTTTACTGTAGACATCTTGCTGCTGTTGATGTGAAGACTTTTTATGACAGGTACTAGGAGTTGTGAGGGGAGGTATAGGAGGAGGAACTATTTTGCCTTCATTACTACTCCTTTCTGAAGCTTTGGCCTTCCCTATTCCCTCTCCTCCAACTTCACCAACCATCCCTCTTAAGCCCTGACAGTGAGAGTTTCCCAGCTGAAATGGTCCAGTGCTCTTATCACCCAGAGGTCCCACAGAGGGCACAAATGTGGGCCCTATGACTTTGCGATCCCTGCCTATTCCAGGAACTAAACTTTTTTCCTGAGCAGAGGGCATGGTTAGTCGAGCAGGTGGACAGTATAAGTCTGGATGTGGATGATGGGGATGGTGATGGTGGGGGTGAATAGCGTGTGGCCAGGATCCTCCAACTGCTGAGCCCAGGCCAAGGGGAGGAGGCATAGCATATGATACTGGATGGGTATGACCTAGCACTGCACTATGTCGCAGGCAGTCTGATGGAGGCTCACTGATTCGCATCTCACCACTCACCTCTTTGCAACATATATTACCTCCACCCCCTTTTGAACCAGTTCCTAAACTCAAGGCCCCTGGCCCTACACAACTTGGGAGGGAGGAGCCCCTCACTGCTGTCCCTGCATGAGGGCCATTGTGGGTCTTGGTAGAAAGAAGGCAGGCGCTGAGGTGCTTTGGATCTTCTTTGTGTCTGAGGTTTTCCTCTGGGCCTAAAGGGTGGAGCTGAGGATGATGGTGAGGATGGAGGTGTTGATGATGGTGGGGGGCTGGCGAAGGTGGGTCATGGTGTTGACGATCTTTAACCTCTTGTTTGTTTTTCTCCTTTTCTTTACCCCCAACTGCTATTACCCGTTCCGTATCAAACTCTTTAGAGGTTTTCTGGTTGGGCCCACCTCCCCCAGGGTCCCGCTCGCGGCTACAAGAGCCCAGAGGGTGGCTAGGGGTGGTCCGAGTAAGCGATGACAAGTTGTGATTGGTGGAGAGAAGGTGTGGTTGTGATGAAAGGCTTCTTATATAAAAATCTGAGGAATAAAAAGACAATAAGATAAGGAAAGTATGGGATACACCCTAAAATCTATAAACTAATATTTCAATATAAGACTTAGGTTTATGAACTGTCCATATGTTTGTATTAGTGTTAATTGTGGTAGGACAGATGGAATGAGCTTCACACACCTTTTGAAGTATTATAGAATCGGTGCTGTCCGTAGAGAACACTACTGTTTCCATGGTGATCTAAGGGGCTCATGGGTAGAAAAGTGGGGGCCAGACTTCCAGAAAAGCGGGAGTACCCTGGGGCTACCAAGAGAGAAACCAAGAAAGAGAGAGAAAGTGAGAAAGAGAATTGTCAAGAGAGACAAACTAAACCTAAGAGTGACACACTTGGCCTTTTGCTGTGCTGTTGGTGCAGCAGAATGAAGGTCCACGAAGCCCTAGAGCAGAACAGAACCTTTCCAACAGCCCTGATGGGAACATGCAGATTCTGGGCTCTATTTGGCATTCATAAGTAAATCATAAAGTATACATGAGCTGCTGATCATCTCTTATTGTAAATGAATCTCTTTTGAAGTCTTGTATGCACAGTCCTTTAATATCAGCTTCCATTTCCTCGTTTAACTGCAGCTGTTGTGTGAATAAAGGACACAATCTAAGCAGTTTGACGGTCTGCGTTAAGGGAGAAAAACAATTATTAATGATATAGTGTTGCTGTTATTTTATCTCAACAGATGATCACGCTTTGGGTGTCAGAACATCCAAAATGCAAATCTGTATGCTGATCTACAATGTTTTGTATACAGAACTTTAACCGCCCTTTAACTGTTAAATTGACAATTGTTTGCTTTCTCACATGTTTAAGGCTTGTTAATAACACCATCGTTGTATTTAGTGCATTTTTTTTAAATGCCACACACACATACACACTAATATTCTCAAAGAAAAAACCTTGTACTTCAAACAGCTGCTCTGTGCACATCCCATGGTTTCAGAGAAAAGGTAAACAGTATTTTGCTTTACTCTGGACCTCCAAGGTCAGGGAATTTTATCCTTCGATAGTCTACCACAGAAGAAGGTAGAGAGAATGTAGATGTGAAAACAGACAGCTGACTTGCAGACTCTGAGCACAGATCAACACTAAGTAACCTAGTGCCACACAATGACAGGTCCAAATATACAGAGGTAATAAATTGGAAAGTGACCAGTTTTCCTGCCTGAGATTTTAAGTCAGGTGTTTATGTTTCTTATTAGATGTTATACACAGAGCTCAGAATTTCTGCACAGTTCACAACCTGTTCAGTTCTTGTGTCATTTTGCATGTAGATGTGTTTTACAGCAGAGGTTTCCATTGCTTTAATGCACCCACTTCAACTCAGAGAGGGCTTTCAATAAGTTTATTAGTGGAATCAGGTGTGTTGGAGCAGAAAAAACACTAAAATGTCCAGGTCTTCCAGGACCATGGTTGGAACCTTGGCATCACAGATTCAGTGAACATTTCTGTGCACTTTCAAAAAGAGAAGGTCCAATTTTTGCAGTTCTCAAAGTAAACAGCAGTTCGTGAAGCTCATCGTTGATATTCCACAGTCATTGTCCCCAAACTAGCAGTCAATTTTCATTCCACATGCATGCACATGCTTTCACACACAAGTAGATCTGACCAGAGTTGATTTACATAACTCATGAAAAGCAAACGTTAAGCAGAACGTGAACACCGGCTAAACGCACACAAGCTTGATGCATGTTGAGAGGCTTCAGACGATCATAGAAAAATATAATCAGCTCTCTGGGATGAAACTGTGCATGTGGTTGTAAGTAAGTAAGTAAGTAAGTGTGTGTGTGTGTGTGTGTGTGTGTGTGTGTGTGTGTGTGTGTGTGTGTGTGTGTGTGTGT
>JBCNYG010000019.1:28586613-28597265 GCA_039654305.1 Porochilus rendahli
AACAAAGAGGATTGAAAAGAAGCGACTTAAAGAGAATGAGGATAAAAGAAACAATATATATAATTTTTTTCTCTCTAATACACATGCAGCATTGACATTACTCCAGAACTGGTTTCATATTATATATTATATTTATATAAGCTTGATATTAATATTAATATCAACCTTATATTTAAAAAAAAATAAAAATTCAGAGTAGCACTGATACCATCAGTTCTTTTGGCTTATACAACTGTCACCAAGGGCTTGCTCATTAGGGATGTGTAGAGGGTTGTAGAAAAATTCTTAGATTTCTCCTTAAATTAATTTTACTGTGTAAATCTGCTTTGTGACAATGTCAATTGTAAAAAGTGCTGTACAAATAAAACTAAATTGAATTGAATTGAACTTTTATAACATTGTCTGGGCCGACTCTATTATCACAGTAAAAGCAGTTAGTAGTAATTGTGCCTCTTACCTCCACAATAGTACACCAGCCACATGATCACTGGAATGAGAGGTATCAGTTTGGTGAAGCTAATATTCAGATACTCACAGTTGGTCTGTTTTTATGAAATGATGCATACACACAGCATGCTCACACATACACCTGACCAGAACAGATAACGTGATCCACAAGACCACCTGCCCCACCACAAACGGTTCCCAGCCAAAAACAGGGCTGAGGGGCCAGAAGAGAGGGGAAACCGCCCATGAGCATGTACCCACAAACATATATACATACACACAAAACACACACGCACACATGTACACACACATGCACACACACAGTCCGGAAGCCAGCTGCTCACCCGACGTTTTTCATTTAAAACCGCAAGCACACGCAGACACACAGAAACAAACACACACACATCCCTGAGTGGGTTACTGCTGGTTGTCTAGGTAGGAAGTGGGCCGTTGGAGGTGGGTTTAACCGTAAGCGTCATGACACCCCGGGCCTAGATTGGGGAAATCCCTTAAAACCCAACAGGACCTGTTTTCATTCCGATTATACTCAATGTATAAGGTAATGCTGAGGGAATCTACAAGTCTATGTATGCAGACAAACATAACGGAGGATATGGCAAAAGTAAAATAAGTAAAAGTATAAAGTTCAAATTAAAATATAAAATTGAACATGTACAGTGTGATCTAATAAAACCTCCCACATTTCAAAGGTCAATGAAAAAAATGTTTTAGACAATTAAATCATTAATTTATTTTATACATTTGGTAACAAAAAGACCTGCAAAATACATGATGTAAGCTGACATACTGATTCACAGGACTAATTGAGAATTGCTTTGCTCACATGAGCAGTATTATGTGCTTGAAGATCTGCCTTGAAGGAGTACTTAACTTAGGAAAAATACAGAGTATTGGGTGTTGTCTATGACAATAAATTAATTTAACATCTATAACAGTACTGGGTAACCCCCCCAAAAAAACATCCCATGATTCAAAAACAAATAATAATAAAATTGTTGAAGAAAATCAAATTATTTGCACACATTAAATTTCATTCCATATAGTGCATCATGTTTTAAAGATGACATCCTCCAAATGGTGGCCGTCATTGTCTATACACTCTTGAAGGTGATTTCTGAAGGCTGCCACAGCTCGACGGGTCATGTCGGGTGGAACTTCTGCAATCTACTGCTAAATAACAACCTTAAGGGCTTTAAGAGTTTGGGGTCAATGAGAATGTAGTTGTGATTTAAGGTAGCTGAGACAGAATAAAATCACGAGTGGCGAAGTCAGGGGAACAGGCCTGCCACCCAACATCGCCATGCAACAGGATCACCCGAGAAACATTTTCCTGAGCACTTCCAATAATTTTCCAGCTGTGTGTGTCGTAGCTCCATCTTGCCGAAACCACGCAGAGTTCTTCCAGCTCAAGGTGTTTAAGTTTGGTTTTGGCTACCAACAGACCGTAGCACTAGCTCATGTGTGCAAATAATGATTAAAAACTGCACTGAATTAAGTTTTTTGAGTGCAAACAATAACATATAATTTTAATGTATTTAACCTTTTTTCCTTTTTTAAGGGTTCACTATGTAGAAAAATTAAATAGTCTCAGCCTCAGTCACTTTTATACCATTGAAGCAATTTAGCTCAGTATCAACAATACAGTATACACTATATGTGTTATGACATAAGACTGATGCTATACAGCGGGTACATGACCATACAGAAGTCCCAGACAACATAAAACCACCAGAAGCATGTACACTACACAGAAACGCTGACACGGACAGACACATATTTAAACAATAACACTCTAAAGCAGCTCCATCTGTCCTGGTCTCCACAAGGGTTCCTGTGCATCAAATAAAATTTAAATCAGAATTAAAATCAGTCTCTCTCTATTTGCCTTCTCTCTTAACCCGTCTTTCTCCTGCCTGCCCCCCATCTCCTCCCACCTCCACACACACACGCACACAGAGAGCATGTCCTTGCAGGTCAGGTAGGTCTTTGCATTGTCAGTAGAAAGGCAGTTGTCTCTGAGGGGGAGCAGAGCTGGGTAATTGTGTGGCTCATTTTGATGACATGCTCTTTATGCAAATTGGGGTAGAAGGGAACGGGTGTTGGGGTGGGGTGGGGTGGCGTTGGGGGCGGGGTGGGGGTAAATATGCAGCCGACCAGGAGAGACGAGACATGGAGTGCTACCGGGGGAAATGGAGCCATCCAATCAACTGCTCCAAGGGTCTAAATGCAATTAAAGCCTGATTCCAATAATGACCTCTATCAACATAATAGGGACATCTACATCATTACAGACACATTCTATTATCGTTATTATTACAATTATCATTATTGTTGTTATTATTGTTATTGTGGCTTTATTATTGATTAGTTTGTAGCTCCAGGAGAGCACTATAGAACCAGTGTACAAGTAGGATGTTCCTCAAACTCTACATTATTTCTTTTCTCTTTCTTGCATCCAACAATAACACTGTACACCTTTACCTATGCATTGTCTCTCTCTCTCTAATACACACACACACACACACACACACACACACGATTTGTTCATTCAATGAGTTACAGTAGCTCTGTAGCTCTGGGTGCCAGCAGAAAAGCCCCACTGTGCAGCCTGCCAACAACAATTACTGTTCCACCCTGCCAGCTGCCAAGAGCTCCAGAGATACAGAGCACTTAACCTGCACCATACCACACACACACACACACACACACACACACACACGCACGGTGCAGTGTTCTATGTATAGAAACAATTTATGGGTATACACACACACACACACACACACACACACACACACACACACACCGAAACAGCTACTGTAAATATCCACATAAAGATATGACATTACACAGCACTATCGGACAATAAGCACATAAACACTGTTCATATTAAACTATTACTAAATTATCCGCAATTCTGAAAGCATTCTACACCACGGCAAACAAATCAAGCAGCAAAGTGGGGTCTATGATGTGAAGCCTGGGGGGAATTTATTTATTTATGCTTTAATGACAGTGATGGAGAGCATTAACTACTTTAAATGCTGTTACAACCAAAAATCTGACTAAAACCTGTAAGTTTCATTGATCTCGCCAGCATGACGCTTTTCTAGCCTAAAAGTCAGAACAGCTTAGAATGTGTACATCTAATTGGACTTTTTAATATAAGTAGTACATTAGGTGCTCTTAATATGATAAACTGCAACTTCAAAATTGTTTCTAATGACATTAGAAGTTTGGTTCTCTGGGTGAAAAGTAATTTAAAAAATTTTAGCAGCAATTTGCTTAATATTTGCCAAACATTTACCTTTTGTTCACACAATTTGTATTATCTTGCTGAAATAAATATGTGCTACCATCATGAAGGGTTCCATTTTACTATGTTAAGCAGACTCCTCAACCCCCTGCTAAAGGGGAAAATGGACACAGACCGAAAGAGCAACACCAACAGAAAAAATATATTGTGTTCACCCACTCCTAGCACACTCATTCATGGTGTATGACCACAGAGGAACAGCAAGGATTCTTGTAGTACACATTCTGAATTCGAAACCGTAAGATGGTTGTTTTACTGACTTAAACCGAGATCATGCCAAATGCTGGCACACTGGTTTGGGATGAGATACCTTGTTTACACAAGACTCTGATAAGAGCTACAAAGAATTGCATGTATGTGGATGAGTGTATAAACATTACATTCTCACAGCTGTGGCACTACTACACTATTACACACAAACCAAACAGCAACCAAACTGGCTACACGTGAACAAAGAAAAGATGAGTCAGAGCAAAAGAGACAGAGGAAATTTTACCTTCATGTGGGTGTGGGAACCAAATCTGGGAGTGGCTGCTGGAGTGGGGTCCACTGCGATAAGGGGGAGAAGAAGGAGAGGAAGGGGGTCCAGAAGGGTGGGATGGGGGTGAGCCCAGGCTGCTGGCCAGGAAAGTGCCCATGAATGACGCAGTGGAGTTCGCCATCAGCCCAGTGCCTGCAGGACAGAAACAAGCAGAGACAGGTAGGATGAGACAGTGAGACACAACTGTCATACTATGACACAAGACAGATTTCCATACCTCCTGATTCATGCAACCAGAATTTATGCCTATTCATGGGTGTGTCAAATGTAAAATTTGAGCAATCACAATGGGAAAAAACTTAATGCAGTACTACAGCCTAAGGCAAAAGCTATACACATGGGTGAGAAGGGACAAAGTACAATATTTTGTAAATAAACTTAAGAATAGTTTTCAGGTAACTGTGTCCAATTTTATTATTTATTTAATTTACTTCCTACATATTAACACAAATGTATTTACTTTTCACATTAGTTAGTTTAATTTTACTGCATTTGAGGAAAAGTATTGATCATTGTGTATTATGCATCATTGCATACCTTCCTAACATCAAGACTGAAATCAACCTAAAAGGTGAAACAATAAAATTGAAAAGATGACACTGATTACACCATTCCAAGCTGACAACCCTGACTCCGAATCAAAACATCAGCTGCAGTCAGTTTAGAATCTTACACAAAAATTTTTGTGTAAACACCAAATTGCTGTTTTCAAAAAGTCTTGCTTATTTATTTATTTATTTATTTATTTATTCATAATGATTATTATTAGTAGTAGTATCATCATCATCACCATCATCATCTCTGCACAGTAGTAGCAGACTGTTTTTTTAAATGGCTTCATTTCTATTATCACTTAAGTAAGGAAATGGAGTCCATACTTTTACATTTCCCGGAGTGTTTTTACCCAAGTATTTGTACTTCTGCTTAAGTAAAGAATGTGTGTACTTTTGTGACTTCTGGTTTTAAGTGCTAATAAGATTGAAAGTGCTTTGAAACAGCAATCTGTATAGAGTAATTACAGAAGTGTTTTGTGTATCTCTAATTGCAGAAAAGCTTGTGGGATTTGATACAAAGTTTAAAAGAGGATTGAATATTTTGGTATCAAACAAAGGTTTATGCGTTTGAGCTTATTGAGAGAGAGTACAAGCCCAGAACTCAAACTGCTCTGGGAACTATAGAAGTCCAGCACACTTTCTTTGAATGAAAAAACATTTAGCAATATATATTTGGTTTATATAAATATATTTGGTATATTTGGGTATATTTTACCCAAAATAGCACATTCATATATTCAGAATTATTCCAAGAATATTTATTAGTTTGTAGGAAAATTGTAGTAAGAAATATACATACATATACAGTAATGGCCATAGACTCATTCTGTTTTTTTTTTTTACTTTTTTAATAAAAAAATAAGCATTTTATTTCATGTCAGAATCCAGAATTTGCGACAACCTGAAATCTATCATCAGTCTTAAGTACCTGATTATTAGTCTCAGAAAGTCAAAGGGGAAAAGAGCCTGAGAAACAGAGTAAGGAAGGAGGAGTGGGAGATGAGAGATCAAGGAATAAAAGAGAAGAGCACATGCCAGGAAGATAAAAAAAAGAGCAAGAAACCAGCAAAAGGAAGTGAGAAACAGAAGCGAGGAAGAGAGTGGGTGAGGCAAGGAGAAAGGGAAGAAATACAGGAGCAGGGAGAGTGAATAGAATAGAGAAGTAGGGCAACTAGTATACAAGAGTCTCAATTCATAGTCTGCTCCAAGTCGTGGGTCCCGTGATTAAACTGCTGTGATCATTCTGCCATAGCAGCTCAGCAATGAGTGAAGACATTTCCCTTCTCTCACAAACACACACCTTCATGCTGCCAGCATTTAAATTATGGCATAAACCAATCAAACCACCATATACAAACATCAACTATAACAATCTTTGAAACAGAATATGGATAGGTACACTTACAATCAAACATAAAGAGCAGATGAGTTAAACATGCAAAGAAAAAGAGGAAGGAAGCAGAAGAGTGACACAAAAAACAAAGGAAGAGAGAAGAATAAACTGTAAGAACAGCAGACGGGGGGGGGGGGGAGAAGGCAGAAAGAAAATGATAATGAAGGAATGAATTCGTAGGGCTGGAGTGCTCTCCTCCTTTAAGTATTAGGGTCCCAGGGGATGGCAGTCCCTTGGAGAGCGGGCAGATTAGCAGTCCGACAGCCAAATGCGCTGGTGTTATCACCCAGTCCAATTCACATCAATTATTAACACCGCTTAGTGCCTACTCCCCCATAAGTATGGTATACGCTGCTTACACACACACATACCAAAATAACATACTGTACTCCCTTGTAAAATACTCTCACATTTCAAGTGCAGCGAATAATACACTCATCTCATCAGAGCACATTTAGCATATAAAAAGTCAGAAGCTGTGGCAAAGCACATGAATATACATTTACAATTGTAGTCCTTTATCACCGGCCTATAATCAGGATCAGACACATTTATAAGGTTCACACAAAGTTCACATACTGTACACTGCATGTACACAAATACACTCATTTACTGTACATTTATATTCCTTATTAAACACATTATCTCCCTGTACACACACACACACACACACACACACACACACTCATATTCTGAACACATTCATATGCTGTGCAAACAAAAAAGACAAGGCTGATCAAATGGATACTCTCTAGGGGAAATGGAAGAATGGAGGAAGCATGAAAGACAAGTATAATAAGCTGGAAGAGAAATTGGGTGCGAAAAAGACATAGAAAAATTACTTAGGATTTATGTTTTCTCTTTCTTTCTAAATAACATGGAAATAAAACCCAAATGTTAATGTTTAAGTAAGTCAAATTAACATTTATGCAAATGCTCCAGATGCTGTGCCAATATTTGTGCTTTATTAAGCTCCAAAGCTAATCTAATTTAGAAATAAGGTGTTATAAATTATTTACACTTGGTGTAGTGCAGAAAAATTTAATCAGCCTTTGAATGTATAAATTAAATTTACAGGATTTTGAGTATTTTGTGTACTCGTCGGGGAAATAAATTCAAGATTGGTAGTTTTAGCACTCTGTCTGAACTGCTGTGTTTCTCGTGCCATCGAGAAGTGACTGTGTTATGGAGCTGAGGTGAGACTGAGGGAGTTTTCATTTCCTAAACTGATAAAAGTTCATTAAAGCAGGGTGAGAAGGAGGAGGTTACAGGAGATGTTTAAAGGTGTGAAATTACCAAATGAGTGCTCTCACAAAATAAACAGTGTGCAAGGCCACCGCCAAAGCCTCCAGCTGGAAACATGGCAGCTGGAGGAGAGAGAAAAAACACAGAGGAAGAGAAAAGAAAAACAGCATAATTGCAGGCTTGAGGAGAGGCTGGCTGTTCGAGCCAGGGCTAAAGCAGACTCTTTCGTCTCCTAACACCCACTCCCTCCTCACTATGCCAGTGGCAAGCCACCACAGTGTGGCCAGAAGATGGTTCATAGCACTGATCTATATGTGAAACCAAAATGAAAGGAATAAATGAAAAACCACACAAGTGGGCATAAAAAAAAAATGGAACCATGTCCCTAAAGTGGCCACTACTCTAAACTCCACGCCTCAGAAGCCCAGCAGCTCCACCACAGGCTCCACTACAACCCACAGCTGGCCAAAATAAGAGGCCTGCATCCTTTAAGACTACTGCATGTCTTAGCAATACGACTGCCTCAACACTATAACATGGGTGGAGTGGTGCTGTCAGAACATGTCCTCTCTGGAGTAGACCAGACGGCATCACTGTCCTGAAAGATGAGAGGTGTCTGTTACCAATTTGAGCTTAACAGTGTTGAGCATGGCATGAAGACAGTTACAAGGAGCCAGTATGTTTAAAAACTTTAAAGAACTTGTATCAGAGGCTCTACTTGGGAGACAAAATGAACACCTCAATCTCTAATTTAGGTACTGAAAACACAAATAGAGCAAGACAGGATTGTAGGATTGCGTTGACTCTCTGTCTGCTATTTTTTTTTTTTTTGTCATCTGGCAGCCAGTGAACATCTCCACAGCTGCCAAACTCCTGTGATCCCCAGCACCGCTCTCCAGTAGCACATACCCCCCTCTCTCTATGCCTTCCGCCAAGTCCCCTTTAATAAAACGTTTCCTCTTGTTTGCTCTCCTTTATTGACTTTTTCTCTCTTATTTTTCCGTCTCCAGTGTGCTGGCGGTAAACCGTCATCTGCAATTCCTTGAAATTATTACCTTGGCCCTTCCCCCTGTGTCGCTCCACACCCTCCTTCTCCACCGCTAATAAACCAACCTGCAGAAATTAAACACTGTTGATACTGGAACAGCAGGATAGGGCTGGAAAAAGGAGGGAGGGACAGAGAGATAGCAGGAGGTCTAGAGGATCTCTCCAGAAATGGAGAACAAGCCGCCAACACAAGCAAGAAACACGGCCAAATGAGTACAACCACATGGGGGCTATAGTGGAGATAGATTAGATAGAGTCGGATATGGAAAGAGTTCCTTCATTTTCACAGCAGAACAGTAGAGGTGCTATTATGTCACAGGTTTAGCGCATGCCACAGTCTGGGCACACTGGGGAGGATTGAGGCTGTGCTTGGTCTTTGGAGAGTGTTTATTTATGCACCAAGCTCAACAGTGAAGAGACAGTCACACATGTCCACTGCTTAAGGAAGTCAGGTCATGTGCATACTAATCGCCACCGTCCCCTCTTGCAAATTGACATTAATCCAATTAAGGAATTAAAAGATGGATTCTGGGAGTGGGGAACCCCCAAGCGTTTACACCCCTGCACACACACACAAACACACACAGAGATTTGATGTAAGTTCAGCCATACTCTTAATGGATAATTCTGCATGCTAGACAGACATAAAAAGAGCGAGAGGACGAGAGGGAGAGAGGGAGATGTCAGTCAGCTTTGCCGTTTGATCTGTTTAGTGTCCACTGCATTGGGTTTAAGGCCAGCCTAACCGAGGCCAAAATTAAGTGCCATCCATCAGCATGTGGAGCAGCTCTGGTCTGAAATGACTCCATGTGTGTACATTAACACAGCTCTCGCTCTCCATCTTTCTCCCGTTCTCTCTCAGGGGATGTTTATTCCTACTAGACTAAGCACTAAGAGACAATACAATTGCTACTTGACTAAGCCACATCTTAGGCAAAGGACACTAACACTAAGGGAACATGAGCAGTTTAAAGGAAATGGAAGGCTTCTTGATATACTTCAGGCTAGCTTTAAAAATGTGTCCGGGTACACACAGGAATCCGACCACTGTGGTTCATCGTGCAGTAAAGCAGATGTAAAAGAAGGGTAGGATATTCTCAATTTAAGGCTGCATGTGAGTTGTGCACATATCATGTAGGGAAACCATACAAATCCAAAAGTAGTAACAAAAAAGCTTCTTTTTTCCCCCTACACCACAACCGTAATAAATAGCATTTCTTTTTGGGGGGTGGGGGGTTTGGGGGATTGGTTTCAGGAAACACAACACTAACTTCTCTCACTTGCTGTTTGTTTAGTGTCTCTACTCCATGTCTTGGTGAAAAAGACAGTGTAAAGGATATTTTTGCAGCTGTATTTTTTTCCCCTACATGTTTTTTTCTTGCTAGATTACCTTCGCATATGACACTAAACCAACATGGAAGGCTATTTAGGGTAATCCAACGCAAAAGTGGCAATAGTCATTAATCATTTTACTCTGTCAACACAGAAAATTACAGAGCAGAAATTAGGTTTGAAATACCAACTTGTAGCGCTGCAGACTCTACAAATACCACTGGACATAATTATAAAATAAACACATTGCATTTATTTTAAATGACTTCCGGTATGTATTAGTGAGATTTGGGAAAACTGGAGATTAACAAGTAAAGAGATATCTGATAATAAACTACAGGCTATGCTAGAAAGTCAGGAATTAGCAGACAAGCAAACGTGTTTTATTCAAATGAAGATAAACATACCGTATGATACAAAGACTGTTATGTTTATTTAAAAATGTTTAGTGATGGGGAAAGAAATTTGCTAATATTTGTAAGAAAACTGGCGTTGAGAACATTCTATGAAGAATGAAACAGAGTGTGAGAGAAAGCTCAAACAGAGAAAGTCATAATTCATAGCAGGAAAATGCTTCCATCATTGATCCAGTGGATTATTTTTTTCCACATTTAGAAAATTTAGGAAGAGCTTATGAAGTGACAAGTGAGACTGCAAGCATGAATAGACTAACAGCGGTAAGAAACACACAGACACACACACACACACACACACACACACACACACACACACACACACACACACACACACACACACACA
>JBCNYG010000019.1:28615435-28625884 GCA_039654305.1 Porochilus rendahli
TATTGGTAGCTATACCTGTCTTTCTAACTGTACAGTATTGGCAGCTGTATCTGTATTGGTGGCAATACCTGTACATGAATTGGTAGCTGTAATTGTATTGGTAGCTGTACCTGTACTTGTAGATGTACTTGTATTGCTAGCTGTACCTGTATTGGTAGCTGTACCTGTATTGGTAGCTGTACCTGTAGTGTTAAATGTACTAGTATTGGTAGCTGTACCAGTATTGCTTTCAGTACCTGTATTTGTAGCTATACTTGTACTGGTAGATGTACCTGTATCTGTAGCTGTACTTGTATTGATAGCTGTATCTGTATTGGTAGCTGTACCTGTCTTGGTATCTGCACTTGTATTGGTAGCTGTACATGTATTCAAAGCTGTACCTTTATTATTGATTGTACTGGTATTGCGAGCTGTAGTTGTATTGGCAGCTGTGTCTGTATCGGTGGCTGTACCTGTACCTGTATCGGTAGCTGTACCTGTATTGGTAGCTGTACTTATATTAGTAGCTTAATCTGGAATGGATAGCTGTAACTGTATTGGTAGCTATACCTGTCTTGCTAGCTGTACTGTATTGGCAGCTGTATCTGTATTGGTGGCAATACATGTATTGGTAGATGTACTTGTACTTGTAGATGTAGATGTACTTGTATTGGTAGCTGTACTTGTATTGGCAGTTGTACCTGTATTGGTAGCTGTAGCTGTACTGTTAAATGTACTTGTATTGGTAGCTATACCTGTCTTTCTAACTGTACAGTATTGGCAGCTGTATCTGTATTGGTGGCAATACCTGTACATGTATTGGCAGCTGTACTTGTATTGGTAGCTGTACCTGTATTGCTATCAGTACCTGTATTGGTAGCTGAACCTGTATTGGTAGCTGTACTTGTATTGGTAGCTGTACCTGTATTGGTAGCTGAACTTGTATTGGTAGCTGTACCTGAATTGGTAGCTGTACATGTATTGGCAGCTGTATCTGTATTGGTGGCTGTACTTGTACCTGAATTGGTAGATGTATATGTATTGGTAGCTGAACCTGTATTGGTAGCTGTATCTGTAGTGGTAGCTGTACCTGTATTTGTAGCTGCACCTCTCTTGCTAGCTATACTGTATTGTTATCTCTACCTGTATTGTTATCTGTACCTGTATTGGTAGCTGTACCTCTACTGGTAGATGTACTTGTATTGGTATCTGTAGTTGTATTGGTAGATGTACTTGTATAGGTAGCTGTACCTGTATTGGTAGCTCTACTTGTATTGGTAGCTGTACCTGTACTGGTAGCTATAGTGATAAGTGGTGAGTAGTAAGTGTTGGATTATTCTTTCTGAAAATTAGTTGATCTATAATAATTTAAAATAAAGTGTTGGCCCTGTGGTGGTCTAGTGTGCCGTTCATGGTGTACTCCACCTTTGCCCAGTGTCGGCCCAGCCTCTCCCTGACCTTAAAAAAAATAAGTCTTCTCAGAGAGAGGTGTGATGAAGGAGAAGAGAAGTCAATGACACAGTGTGTGTGTGTGTGTTTGTGTGTGTGTGTGTGTGTGTGTGTGTGTGTGTGTGTGCGTGTGTGTGTGGTTTTGTGTGTTTCGCTTTGTGCCAGCGTACTGAGCATACAAAATCTAGCAGAACGGCCAGGTGTGTCCAGCTCTGCTGGCCATGATGTGACATGAGTTGAGAGCGCGTGGCTGAGTCACAGTCGTGGAACCAGCTGTCGAAGTGTTACCTTTGCTAGCAGGACAAAACAGGAAAAGTCTTTCCACAGTTTCCGTGAGTTCCTAAATGATATTCTGTTATTTGAATTAAATAAACAGAAAAGATTTTATGAAGTATGGAAACAAAAATCTGGAGGAGCACTCTTATACAGACAGACTGGAATGAGCCTTAAATAAATTAAAGGAATGAGCCTCACAGAGGATATTTCATTTCTTTTCTATTGCCAACCGGGCAACTGCGCATGCGTGAAACACGCAAATCAAACCACAATATTGTTTGTACGCTTATGATTCTCCTCTGATCTCTCTCACCAACATGACGTTTCCACACACAGAACTGCTGCTCACTGCATATTTTTTTTTGTAAACTCTACAGACTGTTGTGCGTGAAATCACACATCAGCAGTTCCTGAAAAACTCAAACTATGCCACCTGGATCCAGCAATGGTGCGTTGGTTAAAGTCAATCAATTTCAAATTCTCCTGATTCTTCTGATGCTAGTATGAAAATTACCTGAAACTATTTACCTGGTCAGTCATCCATTCATTTTCTTAAATCTATCAGGGTGGAGCCTATCTCAGCTGACACTGGGTAGTGACGGGATACATCCTGAACAGCTTGCCAGTCCATCAAAGGCCAACACATACAACCATTCACACTCACACACACTCCTAGGGGCAATTTGAAACAACCAATAAGCCTAATGGTTTTCAGACTGTGAGAGGAAACCAGGGAACCCAGACAATACCCACACAAGCAGGTGAGTACATGCAATCTCCACACAGAAACTCCCAAAACGGTACATGGCAGGGCAAGTAAATTCACTTGTACACACATAATTTAATGCATGGCTCTGCTGTTGCATGATTGGCTGTTCAGATAATTGCCTGAATGAACAGGTATACAGGCGTTCCCGTTAAAGTGTTTTTTAAGAATATATTTAACAGCATTAGGAAGATCTCTATCTGCTTAATACCAATTTTCATAATCTTTCAAATCTTAAAATTTATTTTTACTGTCCTAATTACTCAAAAAATAAGAAATTAAAAAAAATTCCAACAGATTACCATATCTGGTCATCAATTCAAGTTAAGATTGGATGGTGGTGTTGGTGGACTGCAACCTTCAAGTCAATCCACAGACATTTGGCCACGTTCAAGTCTGGGCTCTGACTGTGGCACACAAGTCACCTTTTTTCCCTACAAACACTGGGGGCAGCTTCAGTTCATTATTATGTTGGATGGTCAACATTCTTCCCATTGAGATATTTCTAGTAGAGATCAGCAACTTTTCCTGGTATATAAATTTCAAAATTCCATCCATTTTTCTCTCTATCATGATGCGTTTCCTATTCCCTGGTTGCCGAGAAACACCCCCACAAATTGATGCTACCACCACCGGCATGCTTTACCATAGGTATGGGGCTCTTTGGATGGTAAGGTGTTTTGGCTTTCTTCCAGATAAACCATTTGGTTCATTTGGTTTGAGCAGATCTCCCATGTGCTCCCTGTGCTTGCCTGATTTTCCTCTGTTTACCCTGATTTCCTCTCACAGTCCAAAGACATGCACTTTAGGCTAACTGTCTGTTCCAGACAGACCCTAGATGTGAGTGTGACTGGTTGTGTGTGTTGCCCTGTGATGGTCTGGCAAATTGCTCAGGGTGGGATAGGCTCCAGGATAAAGCGGTTCACATTAAAATCACATTTACAAAAAGTCGTCCGGCCTGCCTGTTTCATATCCCGACGGAAAGAACCACATCACCACTCAGATGATCAGCCATGTCCTCATCAGTCTTTCCCTCATAACCTCACATAAATGGTACTCATGAGATTTAAACATTAGTCTCATCATTGTCTGTTCACAGGACTAATATCTGTTCACATGAACATTAGCAGAATACTAATTAATTAGTATTAACTGTTTGAATAACCAAGTGTCCAAAGTGTGTCTGAGTGCTTGTCTTTCTTTTATCAACGATGTACGTCTCACAGGAACAGCGCTAATATTTTATTAATCTGATCTTGAACTGATTGGGTTCTTACTAAGTTTTCACTATGGCATGAAACTATCCAACAATAATCACTTACTGATTTACCAAACACTTAATCCTATTAGGGTCATGGGGAGGCTGGAGCCCATCACAGCCGACACTGGTTAAAGGCGGGGTACACCCTGAACAGCTCATCATTTACACTTACTTACACCTAGGAGCAATTTGGAACAGCCCATTAGCCAAATGTGTCTTTGGACTGTGAAAGAAAAGCTTTCCCATGACTCCTCCACATCAACAAAGATCAGTCATTTGTTTAATCAACATGATTTACTCTTATTACTCTCAGCTTTCCAAGTTCAACCCTGTATTTACCAGGACGTGTGAGATTCAACTCCAGAGACAGAATATTTTAATATTCTTGTTACTCCTATAATAAATAGTTTATATAAACATTCTATATTTTAGAATACTTGATAATAAACATTTCATATATTTTAGAACACTTGATTTGGCATAAGATTGGTGACCAGGTTATACCCCATGTCTCAACTGAACTCAGCTGAAATTGGCTCCAGTTTCCTGCATGACCCTAATGGATATGGATACTGGATTGATGTATGAATGAATTTCGGGCACTAGATCACTAAGAGATTTTTGAAACTACTTCAGACATTCCAGAGGCTACAGTTTAGCTGCCAGCTTGAGAACCCGTTTCAATCAGTTTGTTATATTCTGCTTACTACAGCACAGTGGCATAGTTAGCACTTCTGCCTCACAGCAAGAAGGCACTGCGTTTGAGTCATGATCAGTGAAACTGTTTCTGTGTGAAGTTAACATGTTCTTCCCATGCATGTGTGGATTTCCTCCAGGTACGTTGGTTTCCTCCCACGGTTCAAAGACATACACATTAGGCTAATTGTCTGTTTCAAATTGCCCCTAGCTGTGTGTGTGTGTGTGTGTGTATGTGTGGGCGTTGACCCTGAAAGGATCTACGAGTTGTTCGGGGTGTACCCTACCCCTTCGCGATGAGTCAGCCTGCTCCATATACTCCAGCCTCCTAACAACTCTAAAGGTATTATTCGGCAAAAAATGTGTGTGTGCGCGAGTGAGTGGGTGAGAGAGTGAGCAAGTAAGCAAATGGGTGAGTAAGCAGACAAGTGTGCAAGTGTGTGATTAAGTGAGAGAGTGTGTGTGAGTGAGTGACTGAGCATGTGAAAAAGTAAGATAGTGAACAACTGGTGAGTGGGTGACTGTGCAAGTAGGCGATAGATTGAGTGGGTGTGTGTGCAAGAAAGTGAATTAGTGTGTGACTAAGTAAATTAGAGAGTGAGTGAATGTGTGAGTCGGTGTGTTAGTGTGAGGGAATGAGTGAATGAGAGTGAGTGAATATGAGTAAGTGAAAGAATGTGTGAGTGAGTGAGTGAGTGAGTGAGTGAGTGAGTGAGTGAGTGAGTGAGTGAGTGAGTGAGTGAACGAATGTGTGAGTGAGTGAGTGAGTGAGTGAGTGAGTGAGTGAGTGAGTGAGTGAGTGAGTGAGTGAGTGAGTGAGTGAGTGAGTAGTTGGGGGGGTGAGTGAGTGAATGAGAGTGTGAGTGTGTGTGTGAGAGAGAGGATTTTACAAACAAGCAAGTAAAGACCAGATAATGATTTACTTACTCTTTGTTCCATTTTGATCTAAACCCTGGTTACTTTACGTTACGTTAATTTATGCATGTGTATCTGATAAAGAAGTTAAGGATGCTTTTATGAATTGGTTTCAAATCTTATTTTTTTTAATAAACATATGTGATTAATTCACACGTATTCATTCACACAGTTTTGTAAATCAATCTCTTACAATCAACTCAACTCAAATCTTTGTCTATCTTTCCAAGAAACAATTGTGTAACTACAACCTGTTGATTTGGATACAGTGAAATTGCAATGCCAAAAAAGGAAGTGTAAAGAAAAGAGCAGGAAGTGTAGAGGGGTGTAAAGGAAAGAGGGAGAAATAGAAACTTCTAGAAATAGGGGATTGGAGGAGTAGCCAAGAGCTTAGTGTAGCTTCCTGTCCTCCGATTGCCCTCACTTAGCTACCAGCCTGCACTCTAACAGACATGGGTGGGACACAGAGAGTGGTAAGGGCTTGAGAACGCACACACACACACACACACACACACCATCCTAGCTACAGCCACATAGCCGGTTTCCTGTAGAGGGAAAATAACCATGGTGCAGATGCAGAGGGGTCTGGATTGACTTAATGTCTTGCCCAAGCCTCTAAATTTGGCCTGTGTAAGAGAGCGTAAAGCCTGAAGAAAACCCCAAACCAGAGTCTGACAAAATAGAAGCAAAGAAAAGACTTTGCAAATTCATACTGTAGTAGAGTGAGAGAAAAGACAGAACAAGAGACTTGTCAGGGGTTTGCAGCAGATGCGTGATCCAAAACCACATCTGCTGGACTCTCTCTCTCTCACACACACACACAAACACACACACACACATGCACACACACACACACACACACACACACACACACTCATTCATGCATGCACACATGCACGCTCACATGAACACAGAGTATAAAATAAGAAGCATGTCCTCTATGGCATACACTGTACAGTATTTCTTAAGGGACAAATATTATTGCTCTTTTGGGGGATGGAGGGAAGTCTCAGGATTTTGGTGGGAAAACATTTTTAGTGACAGATAATTTGTGTGTGTGTGTGTGTGTGTGTGTGTGTGTGTGTGTGTGTGTGTGTGTGTGTGTGTGTGTGTGTGTGTGTGTGTGTGGTTATAGTATTTGGCAAACCAATGTATCCCCGTTATTTAGCATTCTGCCTTTGAATTTTCAAGAAAATTTGGACTAATCCAGATCTTTACTAGGTTTATTAGGCTACATGTTACAAGCATGCATTACGAAACAACAAACTTTCACCCAGTTATACCGCAAGAACAGTTTGTGAAAGGGGCTTTGATCCCGCAGCTTGTCACTTCTGGCTGTACTTGTTACTGTTTTGTTAGTTTTGTTTTTGTTTTTTTTTCTTTTCTAAAAAGCAGACAATCCTTCGGCTGTGGAAATGTATCACGGTGGACCCTCTGTACATGCAAGCATTTCCTTTGGGCCTGACACAGCCTGCCTTTCCAAATTAAATGCTGTGTTAGCTTGTGCATACACTCATCCCCCTCACAATTATTAAAGCAGACAAGGAAACATTCTAACTAGGACTTTCAGTGGGACGGCATTGTTTAACAAACCAAACTGTACGCACTATATTCAACCATATTAATGACCTAAAACCAGGACTAACCCTAGATACTGTACACCACTGAAACACCCCGACAACGGATAAGTAGTAGTGAGACAGATTTAAGGGAGTGCTAGGCATGCCTAGTGGTTAATGAGCATGAAATCTAGTTACTTAATAACAAAAAGGAATCTTCATATTAACATGGTAATAAACAACAACCTAACCTTTTAAGAATAACACAGCAGTCCTTCTCTCATGCTACATCAGCAGTATTCACTATAATGATGTAAAAAAAAAGACTATATTCAGCAAAACTACACAAAGGCCAGTATAAATTGTAATTCAGGTGACCCAACATGCTTTAGGCAAAGCACAGATTCAGAGAGAGAGAGAGAGAGAGAGAGAGAGAGAGAGAGAGAGAGAGAGAGATGTCATTCGCACATGCAGTATCATTTTTTTCATTTCACACCTATTACTGGCATGTCACTTGAGTGATAAGCAAAAACCTAGTAAGTCCAAAATTTTAAGAAATTGGGCTTATTTGCTAAATAGAGTTACTAGGTTCAGGTTACAGTCTATACTGTATTTGAATTAAATGCGTACTATTCTGGTAAAACCTAATAAGTGAACAGGTTTTTACAGACTGTTGAGGGTTGGTGAGCAAAAACCTAGCAAGTCTACAGGCCAGTCATATCCATTGTTCTGGTCATGTCTTGTTTTCTGTGCTAGTTACTGATATGAGGACAAAACCAGACAAAGGAGGCCTAAGAAGGAGTAAATGCCAAAAGACAATCGTGAAAATAAACATTAATGGAGCTGTGTTGTGATTTTGACCCAAACTCTGTTCCAAAAAGTCAAATGTAAATATGCAATGAACATGCAAAATACAAGTCATTGTTATATAGACTTTCAACTTGCAAATCAAAAGGAATTTTAAACTTTTGAAACTACCATGGAGCCAATAGGACTGGACTGCAACATGAACCTTTTGAGATCTTGCTGAGCTGAACAGTCTTTTAGAGATTACAGCTGCAAAGTCCCAGTAAATTGCCAAAAGAAAAACAATTTTTTTTAAACACCACTTAAATGAAATAGTAATAAAGTCAGCTGTGGACAAATACTTGCAAATGATCATAGCCATTTAAGAGCCTTTCATCAAAATTGTGAACAAATTAAATTATATATTAAATTATATAAGCTGATGCCAAAGTTCCGAAGTGCACAGGTCCTGAGTAAAGATCGGTAAGACTAGATTTTCATTCCATTTCAGTCACTTTCCTCCTTCATTCCTCTTCAGTCCTCCTCCATCCATATGCCTTCCAAATCAATGTCACTAATAAAGTCATCAGCCTTGTTGAAATATTGGACAAACACACATTCAGTCAATGCATGCAAATGCCAGACATCCATTTTAAGGCTTTCTGAATATTGACGTTTCATACCACCACACTGTTTAGAGATTTCTTCATGTATGCTCTCCACAAATAAGACAAAAGACGACACCACATGAAGAGATGAAAAGAGAACCCCAAGATAGATGTGCTTCATTTTCCTGCCTCATGCTGTCCAATATAATGAAAAAAAAACGAGGAGAACATTTTAAGCATGATCAAAGCCAGAGTCTCTGGTGCCTGGTCCCGAATCAGGTTCCTTACTCAGTGATCCAGTTCATAATAATTGCAGGTGAAAAGGTAAAGCTGTTCTCAGATTTCTGATAAAGGTGAAATTTCAGACAACAGAGGATTATGAATGACTTGTATTGAATGGAAACATTCGTGCTGGTAGTTTGCCATTCCAGCCCTGAGCAAACACTTCACGCGCCTATGCTAAATGAGGCAAAGTTGTGCTCCTATCAGAGTCGGGGAGTGGTTAAGTAATGAGGCTATTTCTCCTTCTCTTCAAACAAACACCTTTCCATGGGCATTGTTGAAGGTATCAGAAAGATTCATTAAAAGTAAGCATACGCTGGAACTGAACTCTTTCAAGATAGCATGTGAAAGAGGAGAAGGAGAAACTGAATCAACCACCTGCAACCACCCCCTCCAATCCCTCTTAAGAGCTAATGACTTCTGCGCTGAGTACACACACACATAAACACACACACACACACACACACTTTAAATGCAAAATGTAACCATTACTTTTAACAACCTGGATAGGTTTTTTCCTACTACTTGATGACAACTTAAAATATATGATGGGTACAGCCAAATCTTCTGTGAATAACATAGAAAAGAAGGGTCTTGAGCAAAATGTGAAATCACACTATGGAAGAAACTGAAATAGAGCCATGACCACAAACACTACCTCTCCATTTTGGGCTAAAATATCTTCCCTGAGGCACAGAGGAAGAAATTGGACCAACTGATTCTGGAACAGAAAAACCATACATAACATTGCACTATCTCTCTATGAGCTTACCTGTGCAATACAGAAATGTCCAGTAGAATTTTGAGAAAATATAAGAGAAGAGTGATTCCCTCTCCCTGTCACACATCGCCTGTATCTTTCATTAAAGCTCCATTAGAGTAGAGCAGAGCTCCTGGCACTTGGGCTGAGAGATGACTAAAGCCTCCATTCAAGCCTCACATTCAGCCTTTTCTCATCAGCCTGGACAGACTCCATGTCCCTACTGCTCTGTGTGTCCGTGTATGTGAGTGTTTATGGGAAGGGGAGATGATGGCATGGTCTGGAAGACTCTGAGTGGCCCTGTGTTGTGTCCACCACAGCTGTGTGTCAGACTACTGACCTCCAAACAAAGCTCGGCACAGAGGAAGCCCTATCTGGAAGGCGTGATAGAGGGCAGCCTGAGCCAATGCAGCCCCGCTGAAGCCCTGACGATAAAGCTAGCAGGACAAAACAACACCAGTGAAGCCTTTGATAACAACCGGTGACTGGAGCCAGTGTTGCACGACACGCACCAGCAGAGATGAACACACACGCACACACACACACACAAACAGCTGAAATATGCAGTCTATTACAAATACACGACCATGTACATCACATATTGTTCATAATTAGCATAACGATTAACTTTGTGACTGTATGAAGCCATGATATAAAGACTGCATGTGGCCTATAGGAGCAAGAGGAAAGCAATCGCGTGGAAGAGAATGTGTTCAGTAATGAACATGCAGGGAGCGAGTGCTGATGTCATTGGCTTTATTTGGCCCTATTAAGAAGCTGGGTGCTTGGTGTCACTATTCAGCATTCCTCCTCATTAATCAGAGGGCTTGTCTTTCTTTCTTCCATCTCTCTCTTTTTTTGTCTTCCTCCCCCACACCCTCTCCCCCTCAACTCATCTTCTCTCTCTCGCTCTTCCTCTCTGCTGTATTTAATGTGCAGTCACTGTTTACACCCCAGACAGCGCGTACAGCACTTTAATTTCGTCTGTGTGTACATGACATCAGCACTCTCGCCGGTGCATAAACCATAGCCCAGAGAATCAACACACACACACACACACACACACACACACACACACACACACACACACACACACACACACACACACACAC
>JBCNYG010000019.1:28659908-28672537 GCA_039654305.1 Porochilus rendahli
CCACACACATATTGCCCACATTGATATATAACACATATAGCCGGCATATATTTAATATACCTACATATACGTGTGTGTGTATGTGTGTAAATATAGAGGGGGGAGGGGTGTAGGCTATAAATGTGTTATGTCTATAAATATGTTATATTCTAGCAGTGGAAAAAATTATGGGAATCCCCATTAAAGTGTTCCCTTGATTTTTTTTCTATGGCTTTTTGTGCCTGTGTGAAGGCAAGTATGTAACATTAATTAATTCTCATGAAGAGTTTTATCCTGGTAATGGCAGTGGATGTGGAACCTATTCTGAGATCACTGTGCATAAAGTAAATACACACCCAGGAAGAGACTTCTATGTATTTCAATTTCATTCAATTTCTCTTGATATTGAAGGCAATACTGATTGATGACCAGTAATAAATTAATCCAATGATAATATGTCATGCAGTGATTGTTTTTGCTGCTGCCCTGCATCCATTTTTCTCTTTTGTGACATTCCTCTGTCATTCACACTGCAGAGGCCCTGTAGGAGGATCTATTTGTATATGATGTATGCTATGCTGGGCTGATTTCCTCACATCAGACCCTTGTATTTCATCTCACTTTGACAGTAATTAAACTTTTTTTAATTATATGAATCTAGCATGCATATATGAATCTAGCATGCTCTTCTCCTTTCAATAAATGATTACACATTGAACTTATATGTATTATAACAAATAATGCAGAAATCCGAATTTAAATTTCTGTTGGTTTTCTATTGATTAGAATATAAGATTTTTAGGTTTTACACACTGACATATAAGCAATTTGCAAAATGCAAAAAAAAAATGAATCACGTAAAAAATTATTTAAAATGTTTTACTTAGTAATCACAATGATCCTGTCATGCTGATATTATTGTGATAATTTAAAAAAAATTCCATCATCGGCTCCTCCTTAACAGCTGGTGAGGTAGATGGTCAGGCTTGTGATTTGAGGGGCTCCAGGCTAAACTGGGCTCTGTGGACCCTAAGCAGACAATACCCCACTGACATGTAGGCTACCGGGCATATCTGAAGTCTCAACCCCCTTCCTCTGCTCTTTGGTCTGGTTGCTCTACCTCCAGTGGCCGATGGCTATGACTAGCAGACACAGGACACAGGAGATTTCAGTGGAAAAGCTCGCCCTCCCTCTCTCATGCTCTTTCACACTCTCAGTGAGGAATGAGTATTGAATAGGGGTGGGACGAGGAGTTTTAGAGTGCAGGATCTGTGGGGGTAGGGAGGAGCTGGATTGGTGCTTATTTAATTGGCTGTCAGACCTCCTGGAGTTTCAGCATTTCTACAAAATAGGATGAGCCTCTTCCCTTCCACACACTTACCCCCAACATCTTTTCCAACTAATGTAATTATGATTCCTGGGGTTGAATCAACTCTATATGCATATTACTAATAAAGGACAGGGAAGTCAAGAATACAGCGAACCTGTGCTTAGGCTTACTTTGAATAAAGCAATATGGCATTTAGGCAAAGTGGATATGCTATTATCATCTGAAGTGGCTTTATGGTCACTGTCTTAATTCAAAGGCCAATGAGAATCATTATATAAAGGCTGCTCTGCAAACATGTACATAAAGGTCCTGTGATCTGTATATGTTTAGTGGAGGAGCCAGTGTGGAAATGATGGGCCATGGTACCATATGACATTCCTACAGTAAGATAGGTTCTCGAAATGTATTTTTTCTACTTAGTTTCACCACCTGTCAAGAATGGGATCATACTTACAGATTTAATTACGAAATCAGTTTTAGAAAGTATTTGCAAAAAAAAAAAAAAACGATCTGTCTTATTTTATTTTTAACATTAAAAAAGTCTTTGGCATTGAATTTCAAAGATCTTTGTCTCTTACCTTTCGATCTAAATCCTTTTAGCTAAGCTCAATAGGGTTAAGGTCAAATGCTTGATCAGGCAATTCCATCCGACAGCACTGCCTTCTACTTCTCCAGAATTCATTTGCACTGATTTGAGGTGTATTTGGTGTAAATGTAGCAGTTTCCATTAACAAATTAATAAATCAATAACATGATTATCCAATGGCTTTTACTGTTAATACTTCATATTTTTTAATTTCCTGTAATTTAATTAAAATGGATTGTTTTTATGACTCCCACTATGACTAGCTAAGAATTATTTAATGTTATCATTATTATTACCTCAGTTGAAAAAGACACTTAAAAGCTGTATGAAAGAAAGTATATATACATTATATACATATATATATCATAGGTCATTTATTTATTTTTATTTTTTATTTATTTTTATTTAACTGTATATGGTATAATGAAAATGTGCACAGTCAGGTTAGCACATAAATACATTCCACATTCAAAAAAAATCTAAATTGTGGTGATTATGAGATAACACATACCAAAAACAACCCTGATTAATAATGCTTTCACTATTTTTCAGTGGTGTTTACAGTGCACATTTCTGTTTTGGGACACAAATGAGCTATACATTTGCAGTTATTGCATAACTGTCTTCCCATCCCAGGACAACTGAAAAATCATCATCACTGTACTCTCAATAACTAAAGTTTAGACATAAGTGTTACATTTCCCCCTGGCAGTTACAATAGCACAGTTGAATGTATTGTAATGAGCCTTAAACCCAAATTTTTCCCCCCTTTGTGTTATGAGATGCAGGCTCACAGGGTGGGGGCTAACTACAAAAAGAATGTATTTCCATGGAAGGCCCTTCTAAGCTATGTCTCACATCCCAAATTAAGATTTGAGACAATATTGCCTTTGGAGTGCTATTAAAGGGGCAGGTGTATCATCCCAAAGAAAGGTTTGGATTTAGAGAGAATACTGGGGTCCTTCTCACAGGGAGACAGGGACTATAGAAGGGGGAAGGGTACAGATGAGATAAGGTGTTGATTCTGCTGCTTAATGCTCAGATGATTTTCACATCATTGTTTTACTTTACCTTTAGAAAGGGAGTAAATTATGGCAAGACAGAATGTTTAAAGGCATTAGGTGGAAAGTTATGTATGTGTGTTTGTGTGTGCTCAGTATCCTGTGTTAAGTAAGTGTATGTGGAAGGTTGTGTGTGCCAGGGGGAGCACATCCAGGGCTAACGATGGACAAACCAGATGTTGGAGCAGAAGGGGAGGGGCTGAGCAAGGTCATGCATGCTGCCTCTCTTGTCCTTTGAATCCCTCAGCGTTTAGCCTCGTCTCATTCTCATTCTGTACTGTCTCCAACTACCGGGTGGTGAGTATCAGTGTGTGCTGCACTTCGACGTACTCAGCACTCAGAGTTACATGTGCATGTGAGGACATGTGTTCATGAGTGGTGTCTGTTCAGCTGCTGTAGTATATGGTGTTCTATTTACTGAGTGGCTCAAGTCAGAAGAAATGGAAATGCAATTGAACCTTTTCTTACAGACAAAACCAAATATTTGTGAAAAGGATAATCTCCTGAACTCAGGTCCTAAGTCACCTGGACAACACAAAAAAAGAAGAAAAAAAAAATGCTAAGTTTATGTGTGGAAGTCTTTGTGGAAGAGCTTTAAAGACTCCATCTGCTGGTCTGATAGCACATTGCAGTCTTACCAACCATTTGCTTTCCCAGAACCCTTGATCTTACAACAGTATAGGGAAGAATGATCCAATACTCAGGACAAAGAGCAGATTCTTTAAGGTTTAGCAATATGATCATGTAATAATTAGTTCTAAAGGTCTATTAAATAATAAATTCTTGGGCGACTGTGACATAGTCCTGGGTTTGAGTCCTCGGCTTGAGCATTTTTGTGTAGAGTTGCATGTTCACCTTATGCTTGCATAGGTTTCCTCCAGATACTCCGGGTTCCTCCCACAGTCAGAATCGCATCAGGCTAATTGGCTGTTCCAAATTGCTCCCAAGTGTGAGTGTGAATGGTTGCGTTAGCCCGGCAAAGGGTTGATAAGCTGTTTAGGGTGTACCTCGCCCTCGCCTGGTGTCGGTTGAGATAGACTCCAGCCACCCCGCATCCTTAGTAAGACTAAGTGCTTTGGCAAATGATTATAATAAGTTGTACATTGGCCTGAGTAACACTGCACGCACCATGTAAGTCAGATGGAGAGGAAACCAAATGACTCTAAGGGAGTAAGGGAGGAACATATATAGGTGTATTGCTGTGATCCCACATTGAATAAACTTGGGGAAAACTGTCATTCTGTATTTTTTGGTCAGGCTTAGGAGGGATTTGGGCTCAGTACTTCTTAAATAAGCAGCAGGCAAGATTAAATAGATAATCATGTTTTTGCTTTTAGATGCTGCAGAATCATATCAATAAAACCTAATAAAAATATTCCCCTTATGGTCAGCTTTTCTCCCTTTCGGTATAGGCATGCTTATGGTATTAGTACTAAAAATAGACCACCTTCACCTCATGCTGACGAACATAAAAACCTGAAAGCCTGGCCGTAGAGAATGTTAAAAAGCTCATTTTGAAACATGAAGTGAAGTTGAGATTCAATGCTAAAGTCCGTAATTTACTTCACCTACCACTTGTTCTGATACTTATTTACAGATCGTATTTGACTTTCTATTAAACTTTAAAAAGTTTTAGATTCTTTGATTCTATACTATGTATATATGTACATGTCTAAAGGAATGGTGTCTCTATAAAACTTAAAGGCTGAGCCTAGCAGTAAACAGTAACACCTGCTGTATATATAATTCATACAAGACACACTCACACAAGACACACACCAGGTGCACATGCACAGACACACATGCATACATACATATAGGGAAGATGCAAACATCTGCAAGGGATTTGTACTGTGAATTGATACCTAATCATAAATAACACGAACATTCAAAACTCATTTGGTTGGTTGGCAGGGACCTCGAAAAGGTTGAGGTTTCTTAAATGGAGCAGAGAGGTATAAATAAGAGAGGTGGAGGGTGGAGGGGGGGAAGCCCGGAGCAGAGCTGACTGACTCCAAATGAAATGGAAGATGATCTTTATACGGCAGCTGGTTTGTATAGTATGAAGGGAAGCGCCACTTCATAAAGACAATCATGAGTACATGGAGTTGATTTCGAACAGCTGCTACAGTTTCTACCCAATTAAAGATTATGCTGGTCCTGCCATGGAAAACTAGAACATTATCTGTAAGTCATTACCCCAATGTACAGTAAAAGATACCACTTTATATATAGGATATTCCTCACTGATAAAGGAACCCTGTCCTAGCCCCATTTGTCAGTGAGAAACTGTTCAGAAATTGGGCTCAGAGAAACATTGATTTTCTTGGTGAATATACTGTATGTCCATACTCATGTATTTCATTCATTCATTCATTTTCTGAACCGCTTAATCCTAATTAGGGTCCCGAGGAAACTGGCGTCAATCTCAGCCGACTCTGGGCGAGAGCAGGGTACACCCTGGACAGCTCGCCAGGCCATCATAGGGCAAAACACGCTGATGACAATCCAGTGACTTACTTTTTACGAATGGCTGCAATGGTTCTTTCACATGCCTCTTACCACAGACCTTGAGAGACATGGCTGGTCTTTGATAACCCAGTTAGCTGCACTGGGGGGACAGCAGTGACAGCTTGGTGATAGTGGGGCTTGAACCCCCGACCTTTAGTAAACCAGCACCTTAACCACCGAACCACCACTACTCCTAGTCATGTAAGTTTCCAAAATGTTTTGAAGGTTGATATGCTCATCAAAACAACAGAATTACAAGCTAGTCCAGTACATTATCTAAGTATTCATTATTTCATTAATTATTATGAATATGTCATAATATTACATTTAGCAAAGGAACTACTTCGAAAATTTGATCAAACAAGATCAAACAAGAAGACAGGCAAATAACCCAATGTCACCGTTCACATGGGTTTATACATTCATTAGGTGTGTTAAATTTCAGCTACCATATAATTGCTGTTCTTGAAATCAACAATATTTATTTATTTGATTCAATCATCCATGCATTTGCTGAAAAAAATGAATGCATGGTGGGGAGGCTGGACTTTGGGCGAAGACAGGGTATGTTCTGAACAGCTCGTCAATCCATTACAGGCCCAACATACACAGCCATTCACACACAACTTCCCACCTAGGGGCAGTTTGGAACAGACAGTGAGCTTAATGTGCATGTCTTTGGGAGGAAACCAGAGTTCCCAGTGAAAACCACAGAGATGCCCTTGCCAAACTTGGGACTCGAACCCAGAACCTTGTTGCTGTGAGGCAGCCATGATAACCACTATGCCACCCTATTTGATAAATATTGATATTTATTTAACATGCAAACTATGTAACGCATAGAAGCTTTTTTATAGCTGAGGACTGAAAACAATTTGTGATAATTAAGGCCATTGTATTTTCCAGGTTTTCTCTCCGCAGCAATAATATTGTACATATTTAACAAAATTCTGATCATCTCAAGACTCAGACTTCCCTGAACTGAAAGAATTTACTGATAGAAAGCTTTCTGCAAACTTATTCACTGCTTCTTCTACACATAATTACCTCAGACGTGGAAACAGATTCATCATCAAAGTGCCTTTCTTGTCGAGCATTTAGGCAGGTATCTCATGGGGCAACAATCATATTCCCGTGGATATTTCAGTTCAGCCTGGCTTGTATGGGTTTAAATATTTTGACAAAGTCTTCTTTAATCTGAATCAGCTTGTTTATGTTCTCGCCTCAGCAAAGGGAAACATACAAGAGGAGCTGCTTTGACGAGATTGCATGTGTTTCTTATCAAGCCATACAGACACACACATGTCCGAACTGTTCATTGACAAGGGGCCCGAGTAGCCACAGGAGGCCCAGAAATCACTGCTCCCTCTGCCTGTGAGACCCAGAGCTGCATTACGCTCAGCATCCAACATCACTAAACAGCATAAAGGTTTCAAATTCTATTTGATATCTTACATATTATACATTTTTCCCAGTGTAGATTCTATAAACTACCATTGTTTCTAACATGCAGAGGTACTGGACAAGCTATCCATAACCTCTGCTGTTCTACCTCCTTTGGTCAGTAAGACTTTCTGTCAGTAGCTGACTGGAGGCAGGTGGAGGAGTGCCCATGTGCTTTCCATTTGCACAAGGGGCTGAAATGGCCACAATTAAAACCAAATGCGCAACCTGTGGCTTGCGCACACAGCAGGCAGCACGCGGTGAGCCAACAAACACTCACACTTGTGTACACACACATACACATACGCACACGTGTACGCACCAGCCAGGAGCAGGGAGAACGAAAGCACTTCAGATTTATTGCTTGGAAATGAAATGATTGCCTTAACTCTATGAGAGGCGTAAGCAAAAAGCTTGGCTCTGTTCTTGGCTGTTTAGGGAGGAGAGAGACCTGTAGAATGTTAAGTTGTTCTGGTCCAGCGCTGGAAGCTCAGAGGTCAGGGTGAGTGTGAGGCCAGACGGAGGTCACCAATGTGGTTCAGTAAAACAAAAGAAGTTTATGTGGCCTAAAGCGTTTTTTTGACTGCAGCCAGAATGTCTGCGGACCACACTGTGTAGCTTGAGGATATGAAGACCATGATTAGTGTGGAGCTGCTAGGGTGATGCTGGTCAGGTCACACAAAACTACACCCACATGTTCAAGGGCTGCATGTCCATCTACCCGGTGGATATTTACACCCTACCTCTGACATCCCAAGACCCTCCTGACACCCAATCCTATCCTGATCAGCATAAATAACCTCCCACATTCATAAGATTTAATATTCAGATACTTAGATGCTCCTAAGCCTAAAACAATGTGGTACAAATCTTCTGAAATACAAGGATGTACTGCATCCATCATACATTATACATTCTTTTTTAAAGCTACACTGGGTAGTCTGTGGATGGTAGGGGTATTATGAGTATAAGAGTTCGATAAATTCAAGCAGAGAGATGAAAAGACGAAGATGTACCAAGCATGGTGTGGCTTCATAAAGGCTAGCAGGACTGAAAACCTGTGCAGTTTTGTTAAACAGTTTTGTACGTTGATCTAAATTGTAGAGCTGTAATTCATACATAATTTATACACACACACACACACACACACACACACACTAGTGTTTGAAACAGTGTGAGTGTGAATGATAGTGTGTTGGCCCTGTGAAGGACTGGCAGGCTGTTCAGGCGGTACCCTGCCATCACCTAGAATCAGCTGATTTAGGCTCCAGCCTCCCTGTGACCGAAATGAATGAACTTTTATTAGGTGGCATTTCTCTAATTTTGAATTTATATATATATTTTTAAATGTAATTCCATTTTAAGGGGTCTACAGCCAAAAGGATGCATTTTACATGCAACAGCTCACCAGTGTAATATAATTAATCATACACTTGAAAGTGTGCACACACATATATGAGGACTGGTAATTTTTTCATAAACTGCATTTTAACAAAAATAAAAACAGAACCCGCAACCTCCTCAAAACCATTAAGTACCTAACTATACAGCTTTAGTATTTCTTGTTCATCTGATTACAATGAATTTCAGAGATAATGAAAGTGCTGCAAATAAATGCCAGTTGATCAGTGGGACAGACACAGCCCTGTACCTGGCAGTATTCTCACCCCATTACAGACCCAGAGAGCCACCCACAATTAACCCATCACCCAAATATTTATGTTCACTGTGGGTGTATTTCTCCTTTGTATGCTTTTGAGTTAAAAAACCATGCTGAAAAAAGTGGCTTTGGCACAAGCTGAACAAAGCAAAGCAAATAACTACAATTACAGGAAACATACAGCAGCTGCTTTGTTTCAGGTCACTTCAAAAAACAGAGCAGGGAGGGAAACATAATGACAAAGGGACGACGGTTTAATTCCGTAACCGCACTGGCCACCTCTGCCTCACTCCTTCCCGTAGCTCTTTACTCTGACCCAGTTCACTCTCTTCACTTATCTTGCACAGAGAAGAAAGGCATTACAGATGTAAATTTCAGCTAGAGGAGAAGAAAGCAAAGGAGAAGATATAATGGAGAATCGTTGCCTTGAAAGTATGTTCGGGCTTTGCTGAAGGAGTTCACAATGCCTGCCCTTGATCAGGCCACTGTAAGAACAAAGGGGAGATAGGAAGGACAGAGCAGTCTTTTATGTGTGTGCTTGATGTCTGTATGCGGGCCACTCACTCGTACACAGTACAAGACACGGGCAAAAACCTAATATCACATACAAACTCTGATTACTTAGTTGTACAAACTCTAAGCTTATATAAAAATATCTAAAATATTTTTTATTTAAAAAAAATCTAAAGACCAGATATTTGTACGATCTTTGGATCTTTCTGTATACACGCAGCTTTCCTGCAACCAATATAAATGTAGCATGGCAGCAATAATCAGTATATTCTGTATGAATTGTACTTATTGCTACTTAAAAAGACATTTCCTGTTTAGAACAGCGTGATGTTTTTCTTTGGCTAACCCCAAAACTCTGAATGCCAGCTGTCTTATAGCACTCTGCTCATATTTCGGACCAACAGAATGAGAGACGAGGAGGAAACAGTGCAATAAAAAGTGAGAGTGAGAGAATGGGAGAGCACGAGGAGGGGGTCTGAGATTCCAGGCGGGAGTGTGCAGTATGTGTGTGTGCTTGGAGAGAAAATGGATGGATGTTGATTCTAACCTGTCACCACTGTGTGGCCATTTGGGCCAATATAAAATCCCTGATGTGTCTTTGATTCCTTCTCACTTCTACTGCTGGTCTGACATGAATGGGAATGGAGCATAGGCAAAGATTATAGTGAGAGATATGTAAACTATGCAGAAAAGGAGAGAGAGTGTCGACTGAGGTTTATATTCCAAAATAGAGGAACTGGATCTAGAAAGTAGAGAAGGAGAGTGCTCAGGTTTATGGATGAAAGAGGAAAAGTCTGCTAAAAAGGGCAAAGCTAGTTTTAGTAAAGGGATTGGAAGATAAAGATAAAGGTGATATACGGGAGGGGAAAACAAGAAAAATGTACTTTTTCAAATAATTATTCAACAAAGATATCACTAGATGTAATATATATCTTTGAAGAAGGTACGTACTGCCACTTTTAGCAGAAATAATTTATTGTAGGCAATTCAGATAATTGATAGTAAACAGATAATAAACATGTGCTTGATGAAGGTTCTTACCATTCTTTCTTCACTTGCAAGATATTTGATGGTTTTCTTGGAGGTGCTGCCCTTCTCAGATCCCACACACCATATCAACTGGGTTCAAATCTGGTTTGACTAAGCCATTTCATAACCCTCGATTTCTTTTTTCAGCCATTAGTTATTATGCGCTGACTCAGTGACAGCACGATACTCAGTCCGCAAAGCAACCCCGAACCATAACGTTTCTACCTCCATGCTTCACAGTTGGTAGGAGGTTCATCTCCTTTCCACATGTGAACTCTGATTATGGCCAAACAACTCTATAATTTATTCATGTGCCCAGAGCAAAAGACTCGGTTTTTGCCTGTTATCTTCATTGGCAAACTTGCTGTGATGTTCTTTTAAAAAAGCAAGGGCATTTTTCCTGGCACTCTTTCCATGCAGGCCACATTTGTCCCCAACTTTCACACCAACAGGTGCTAAAGTTACCTGCAGATGCTGCAATGAAACAGTGGGATCTTGAAGACTTTATTTTTCATCAAATGGGCTGCTCTTAAACAAGAAAAAGATAAATATCCATTTATTCTTATTTTCAATACAAGGGTTTAACTCTGAATGCTTATAGATGGTAATATCAATATTTTAAAGAACTATTAAAGAGGTTGATTTACTTACCAGGCATATTAACTAAACATGAAATCCAGTGTTATCTCTTGGAGGAAAAATGGAATCCAAACCAATGGCTTTCTGAATTTCCTCAAATGGGCACAACTGTTTAGTAAACATCGCCATCTTTTTTATTATTCTTGAAATTGCATACCTTCTATTGTTTCTTAACACGTGATTTTGGATTTTTCCACTTCTACAGTTCTATGTTGCACTGCCAAGTTATCATGCATGCGCAAGATCATTCTTCCCATCAAGTAGTTTTGATTTTGTTAATATGTTATTGTAAACAGACACAGAACCAAAACAAGATATAAAACAAGTGAATAAGAGATAGTAATTCTGTAAAATGGGGTAGTTTCAACAGGAAAGCTTTAAATTCAGCTAAAATAAACTGACAATGGAAGATAAAACCCATAGGCAATTTATTAGTGAATAATAATTATAATAAAATGGTAAATAAATTAAGTAATTGTATTAGTAATAATAATAACAGTATTATTAAATAGCAGTATTTAAATGTGTGTCAAATGCAGATTTTCCATAATTGTATTAACAAAATATCTCAATGTCAAGTTTTAAAACAGACTATTTGAAGTAAAATAATTATCTGTTCTTATCAGTTAAAATTTTAAGACAAACTCATCATCAAGTTATTCTACAAAAACAAGTAGGATATGATTTGACATCTTGCAAGACACAAAAATATCTTTCTTTTTTTTTACCCAGCGAATATTTTAGCCAGCTAGAACAATGCTGAGCCTCTAATCAGTCTGTCGTACTTACAGATTCCGAACAACAGCTCTCTCCCTGACAGCCTCTTCCTGGTCAACTAGCATCAGGCAATGCAAAGGACTGGAGGCCTGCCTTTCACAGCAGACTAATAAAGTCTCGTTTGTTGGAACATTTTATTCTTGATGGAGAAAAACACATTCTTACTCAGAAATACTTTCATTCAAAATGTTGTTGCTTTTTGGTGAATAAGTCATAGCAAATAGCATGCTAACCAGCTCTGTACACTTCCAGGTTAAGCACACTGGTTATGATGGCCTCCTCCTGGTTACAGGCATCAAGGACTGGGGGCCTGACCCTCGCAGCAGGCAAATAGTCAGGTATGGTAAGGAAAAAGGCATAACATTTAAAGCAGAACATATTTCTTACCATAAAATATGTGTTCTAAATGTTGTTGATTTTCATGGATGAATCTAGAATGAACAGGACAGGTGCTTGAGGTTAGAATGAGTTGCGACTGCTTCTGTTATTATTTCTTTGTAGTGTACCTAGTAAAAGGATAACAAGTGATATCCTAGTAGTAGATAAGCCAATCAGAATGCATCATATCCTGTGGGTAAGGATAGAACAAATACAGTTCACAGTAATTGTTATCTTTGTTCTTAGAAAACATCCTTTGAGAAAGAAAATATAGTGTGGTGTGTCATTAATCTATAAACTCGGGGATGGAAATTGAGCATTATATGCGAACAAAACAAAATATATCCCTGAGCTATATTCTATTGGTATTCTGTATTTATCCTACTGTGTATACACACACACACACACACACACACACACACACACACACACACACACACACATATATTTTTATATTCCTTTTACTTAGATAGATTTTATTCTTACTTTATATTTTATCTCAGTGTTAATTTTGTGTGCAATATTTGTTACTTAAGTGCAATTTTGAGGGGGGTCTGAGTCCAAGAATTTCATTGTTACCTGTATATGACAAATGAACTTTAAACTTCAAAACTTCAAAAAATCAGGTCGGAATCAGAGCAGGGATTACTACAGCTATGCACACCAGCCAATAGAAAATCAGTTGAAGATGTCTGACTATTTTTCCTTCTCTCCTGGACAGAT
>JBCNYG010000019.1:28686184-28699118 GCA_039654305.1 Porochilus rendahli
CTCTCTCTCTCTCTCTCTCTCTCTCTCTCTCTCTGTGTGTGTGTGTGTGTGTGTGTGTGTGTGTGTGTGTGTGTGCACGTAGATAATGGAGACCTCTCAGGAGAGACTATCAGCAGAATGGCAGGGAGTCCGGATAGAGCTGGAAGGTGACCCACTTTCACAAGGCTCCCTCCTGTCTCTGAACACACTCTGGCCCCATTTCAAACAGTATGTGTTTCAAGTTGTGAAGCCAGTGAGTGTGTGTGTGTGTGTGTGAGCAAGAGAGAGAGAGAGAGAGAGAGAGAGAGAGTGAGAAAGTGCATGGGGCAAGGGAGGATGTCAGCGGAACAGGGAGAGCATGAAACAGACTGAAGTAAAGGAAAATCTTTATAGTGCTGATGTACGGATATTATCTATCCCGCCTTGAAGGAGAAACCAAAATAACGTGTTTTTCCCAAATGGCCTATTAATATAATTAGTAATTTTATATTTAATGCGTACTGTCTATCTTGTACAATCAACTGTCCCAATTTAAGAAATACTCCATATTTTATCAACATGATCTCTATTTAATATCCGCTGTATCCATAATGTGAGGAGGAAAAAACAGGACACGATTTCCTGTACTGAGCAAAGAACAGTATGCTGCTAGAGCATTCAACATGAAACATCTATAAAAATATGAACCTGTATTAAGTTCTTTTAAAGATGGGATTCTTTTTTAGAAATAAAAACAGCACACTGTCCTTCATCTCTTTTAATCATATGATCTTTTGTTGATTTTTTTATTTAAGAATGTTTGTAAAAATTTAACATCAGGCTTTGAACTGTCACTAAAAAGCCCCTTTCACAAACAACCTGTATTTTTTTTAATTATGAATTGTTACATTTAATTTTAATGATTTATTTTTTGCGTGTTTGAATTTAACAGCACTACAACAGAAAGGACTGAAACAGGTTTGGTTGAGGTGGGCTGGAAAGCTGCAATTACGTTCACAGAAATTTTTGTTGTACGTTTGTGGGGAAAATAGGTCAGGTCTGAAAGTCAAACTGAACAATGTTTATATGAAAGTAATACAACTGTTGTAAGACTAAAGATAAAAATAATTGCATTTTATTTCCCAAACCACATCCTTTATTAGGGTCATGGATAAGATTGAACCCATTCCTGCCAACTCTGGGTGAAGGTGGGGTACACCCTGAACAGCTTGCCAGAACGTCACATGGCCAACACAGACGCACAACCTCACATTTAAAAATGGGGGTGATTTAGAACAGCCAGTTAACCTACTGTGCACGTTTTTGGACTTTGGGAGAAAACTGGAGCACCTGGAGGAAACCCTTAAAAGCCCAGGGAGAACATACATACTCAACACAGCAACAGCTTTGCCAGGCACGGGGCATGAACCGAGTACCTTCTTGCTGTGAGAATTACCTGTGAGACAAAAGTAAATTTTATTTAAAATTAAAATTAAAGTTAAAATTAAGGAGCAAGTACTATATTCATAGTCTCCAGAAGAGCTGTGGCTTGTTCTGAAAGATGTTCAGAAAAACCTAGTGACTAATTTATTCATTCATGCATTATTTTCTGAACTGCTTACGCCCACCTCAGCCTCACACCTCAGTTGACTCTGGGCAAATGCAGGGTACACCCTGAACAGCTCCGCAGGCCATTACAGGGCCAACGCACACAACCATTCACACTCACTCTAACACGTAGGGGCAATTTGGAACAGGCAAACAGCCTACTGTGCGTGATTTTGGAGTGTGGGATGAAACTGGAGCACCCGGAGGAAACTCACACAAGCGCGGGGAGAACATGCAAACTCCACACAGAAATGCCCCGAGCCCAGGAATCAAACCTGGGACCTTCTTGCTGTGAGGCAAATGTACTAACCACTGTGCCGTCCCCCTAGCAGCTAATTTACCTATAAACTGCACACATTGTGTTTGAGATCACACAAAGGGTCATCTCACCAAATATTGACTTTATTTCATTGCATTTCATTATTTTTTTAAAGCATTCTGCAGGTTCTCCAGTTTTGTCTCTCATCTCTTCAATAATTTGCATCTCACTCATTTGCTGAACCGCTTGATCCTACTAGGTTCGCAGTGAGGCTGGTGCCTATCTCAGTCGATACTGGGCAAAATCGAGGTACACAGTGAACAGCTCGCGAGGCTCAGTGCAACATACACATGACATATCCACACATACCACACTCATAGCTTGGGTTAATTTGGAACAGCCAGTTAGTCTACTGTACATGCCTTTGGACTCACGCCATTGCATTCAGGGAAGAAACCAGAGTACCCGGAGGAAACCCTCACAAGCACAGGGAGAACATGCAAACACCACACAGAAGTGTCCGAGCCTCAAATCAAGCTTCCTGCTGTGAGATGGACGTGCTAACCACTACGCCACTGTGCTTCCCATCTCTTCAGTAATTATAATGAATTATATCAAATTCTCATCACTCGTGAGAACTAAAAATTACAAATAAAAACTGCAACGAAGTCGTTGATATTCTCTACGTTATCTACTGCAATTGTGCAATTCGGCCACTAGGTGTCCTCTTAAACCTTCGGGTTAAAATAATTTATAATTTTTGTTTAATATCTGTGTAATACAGAGTATAACAGTCAGAAAAAATTATAACTGAATAAACAATTTATGTATATCGTGATGTTGCTGTATTTTTGAGAACTTCGGCGCTCAGCAGATCAATGGAGTAGAAAATGCTCTTAAAGCCAGCACAGATTTTTTCCCCGGGAAAACTCGTACCACGTGTCTTCACAGCGGCCCACAAATTTTCGTGCGCATTCATATTCTTTCTTTTCCACCCAACTTCTAATAAATCCCGCCTTCTCTTTTAGGATTGGCTAAAGGTCTATATTTTCGCCGGCAGCACATTATACTGACACTGATACTGTCCAATCGACAGTCGACTCGTGAGTTTGAAGTCCCGGAACTGAATACAGAATTCTCGGAATGCAGGTATGGAAAAAATAACTGGTCACATGCGGGTAAATTTCAAGATGGCGGCGCCGCATGGTTACAGACGGAGGAATTTAAACACCGGTTTCACAGATTTCGCGACACCAGAAGCTTTCCAAGATGCCCAGGTTAGATTTTATGTTAAGTTATAACATCACATTAATCGGAAGTCTGAGGTTATAGCTGTTCATTTACGTTAATTTCGTGTCTCGGTGTAAACGTGGATGTGGGCCACGTGGACGTTAACTTGTAGAAAAACTCACGGCGTGTTCATTTTGAGGTCTTCTAATCACTGGAATTGATTTTAGTTATGTATTAGTGAGTTGTTTCAGGAGTAGTCGCAGTCACAGAGCTGGATATTGTCTATATTAAAGGTAATATGTGGTAATAAAGTGGCGTCACATCAAACCGGAAAGGTGTCGCCTCGTGCTTCTTAACGGAAAGTAGCAGGACCCCGGTGTGCCGCCTGCACCCAGATCCCCTTCATGTTTATTAACTAAATCTACATCCTAATATACTACAAATATACCACTGACTCATGTGAGTCCTACAGCACTTAGTAATATTTTAAATAATAATGATGTACAATTATTATAATATAAATGTCCATGTCGCAAATATTATCAATAACCCGTCTGTCACGTGAGATGATTGATATCTAGCTCAGTGAGCTATTATGTAAAGAATAAAACCCTAGGAAGGTATACTGTCCTATACTGCACCACAGGGTGGTGCCGTGCTTACTGTAACCTCAACCTCCTTAGAGTGGATCATGTTCCAACTGCACATCCTGATGATGTTTTATTTGCCTTACCTTTAAAAAAGCAAACACACCAAAAAAGCACTGACACGGGAGACTCCTTCCTCCCTACAAATACTTCGACTTGGATTATTTGGAGTGTTTACTAAGTAAACCTTCATGAATCAGCTGCTACAAAAGAAATGATGCATTAGATCAAGTGCATTAATATTAATCTGCAAATTGCTTGGCATCCTGGAAAACTCTGAGTAGGGCTAATGGAAAATTCATCAACACCGGTGGACTAATAAAAATCAAGAATTCAAGCGCCCTGTTTTAGAAACGGTAATATATTTCAACAGCAGATGTTTTAATATGTACTATATTTATGTCTTACTCAAGCAGAAATGAGTCATAGTAAACACCCCATTGTTATTTTAATAGACTGAGTTAGTTGTCAGCAGTTAAATCACACAGCCTGCTTTTTCCTGTGCTCATATATTCCTCCCAGAGATGCTCATAAGTCACATTTCGGAGTCTTTAAGTCAAGATTTAACTCAACAGAAAATACGCAATAAGTCATTGGAAACTTAATCTTTATAGAAGTAATAAAAATAATGTTAACGGTAGATCAACAGCTTGCAGGTATATTTTATTCTGTATTTTTTTTTATAAAAGAAAAGGGTAGGAGTGTGTTTTTTTTTTTTTCAACCTTTTTTCCTTTTCTTCTTTTTAAAAAGCAATAAATAGGCTAAGTTTTCAGTCTATTTTTACGTGCCTGAATGCCAACAAAATATCCTGAAGTAATATACTATAGAGAGGTTATAAATTGATTTGCATTTGATCGAGTGAAAAAAATATTTGACCCCCAATGACCCAGCAAGGATTATGCCTCACATACAATGTCCTGCCCCTTAAAGAAAGTGTCGATTTTAAAGGCATTTGTTTTTCAGTCTCTGAAAAACAAATGCCACATGAAAAACAAACCCACATATTGTGTGTGCATGTGTTTATATATATATATATATATATATACATATACACACACACATACTTGTGAAGGTTGGGTAAACATTTCCTAATATAATATAAAGTATTTACTAATTTAGTTTATAACATATATGTAATTTAATAATGTCTCTTTCTGGGTTTCCATAGCCACCGCTGGGTTTGAGTTGCCAAAGATGAACACATTTTAGTTGCATTTGATTAGAAACTGGCAGCATTTTAGTGGCATTGCCCATCACAGCAATCAAAAAATGTTCAGGTATTCAAAAAATTCAAAATTCAAATTTTATTTGTCACATACAAATTATACACAATACAATGTACTACTGTCCAAGAATAGAACAAAAAGAACAATAACTAGAACTTTAAGGGATTTTAAGTGATTTTAAATTACAAGGGGGTGGAAATAATAAAATAAAATAAAATAAAATATGCATATAACATAAAATAAAAACATAAAATATAGCATTCAAAAAAATAAAATGTATAAAAAATAAAATATATATTCTATACATTCTATAATACCAAAATGGCAGCGGAAATCCACTCAACTACTTATTCTTGATGAACAAATCAAACTATACATTTAAAGGTCAGATATCATTCTACTTATTTGCAGACCTTTTAATTAAGTTTCAGACCCCACTGTACGATTCGTAATCCAAAAAAGTCCACACTGCTTCAGGGGGTGTTTTCCCTCTTCACCCCACCCTGAAAAGATGAGTGAGTCCATGCTGGATGGCTTGTTTGGTTTCCTCCTCCTATTAATGGTCCTTCCGTTTCTACTTTGCATACTCTGCTCTGATTGGTCACCTGAAAGCTCCATGCTCAGTGCACTAGAAGGCAGATGGGATATGCTGTGTGTGAGGGTGGGGCCAGAGGGTGAAAGTCCAGATAATCAAAAGGCCCAGTATGCCATACCTAAAAACCTGTTAAATAAAATCGTTGAAAAGCCCAGAGGGAAAACTTAAACATGCACAAAATAACGTTGCAGTCATTCCTGTGCCTCAACTTTTGTGCAATGTTCATTGATTTCCATAGGGACTAATTGTGAAAATGGAACTTCCATTTTGTGGAACTTCTCCGAGCGCCATTTTGGATACAGACGAATACATAATGTATTACACTCAAGTGTTGCGCTGTGTAACATAAAACCATATTGCTTTCATGCAGCACTGTGCATTTATCTTGCACATGCCTCTGGTGTTTGCAGCATTGTGTAATGTACTGTACGTAGTTCTGTTTACACCCTGCAACAAACAGTGCTGTGTTATCTTTCTCACCCTCCTGATCCGGTTAGTTTATTCAGCTGACATGTTTAATCATAACAGAGAATTGTTCTTTATTCTAAGGAGGTCCTCATGGTTTAATATACATTTTTTTTGTTCCCACTTCCCATCAACAATACAAACTTCCAGTGAAAAACATTACGCATATATTAGCACATGTTATTGTAATATTAAGCTGAATCCATCACAAGCTAATGAATGTTTCTCAGTCATAGCTAATGCATCAGTTTCATTTCATGTAATGGCCTGGCCAGGCATAAATGACTCATAATTCAGTCTTGATAATGGTTTAAATCTGATATAATGTGTTCTGGCTGTGCTATCACTTCAATGACACTGCTGTTACAATAGGTTTACAGACTTGTATTTGATGTTAATGTCATATTTTTTTATGTCCTCAGCTTAGCTGTCATTGAATCATTTGACAGCTTTTTAGTGAATGAAGTTTTAATGTGTAGATTCAGGTTATGCCGGTAGTTGCTTCATAATGTTTTGATACTTGAGCCAGTTTGCTGGGCTAGAACCCTTCTAGGCCTCAGCTGGTCTGGTTTTTAACCCTCTAACCTTAATGTGTCTTCCCTTTGCTCCTGTCTGAACCACACTACTCCCCACGTGCCGTGCCTCCCTGATCGGCGCTGCCTCGGCTGCTTCTAGATAGTGTTGTCCTCCCTGCGTTACGGCATTATCAATGGGTCATGGGTGGAAAGAGTGCACCTATGGCGCATCAAGGGGGTCGTACAGTGTCTGCCAATTATCGCCACTACCTTCTGCTGCCACCCGTAAGTAGCCCATGCCCTGGACTGAAGCATTCCACCACAACGGATTCAACCTGGTCACTGCATTACCCCAGCTCCCCCCCTACTCTCTCCACCTGCACCCAATCAAACATCTCCATGTGCTACATTCATTTGTCTCTGTGTGTAAAATGACATCTTGATGGTTTGCTAAACGGGGCTTATAGTTGTGGTTTATGGGAAGACGCCTTCTTTCACTTCATCCTTTGTTTTCCCCATAACACGTTTGGCTTTCCAGAGAATCAATCTTCCGGCTCTGGGGGGACAAATGTGCTCCTCATTTTTGTTTTAAATAGGCAGTTGGAATTGTAGATTGAAAGTGAGGTAAAAATATCAAGGCTTAACAGTAAATGAAGACACAGATACAGGTGAATCCTTTACTCATGCGGCCAAAATGTTCGCCATTGTTTTATTAGCCAACCTTTGCTGTGAGTTCCTGTTTTTAACTAGTGCTCTCCAATGAGGTCTTGGAAAGGGGTCCTTCCATTGGCCAGTCTGATGGCCTGGTCAAAGTTTGTTTCCCCTCGCCACCCTTCTCATTCATAATGAGACGTGCTGTAACCCTGGTGCTTTCCCCCCCGCCACAGATGGTGCTCTCATCCTTCAAACATGGCCTCCTCAGTGGCCTGTGGCTCAGCAGGGTCATTTACGTACGCTGGGACGGCGTCTTTCGCTGCATCCCTATCTGTGGCATGGCATTCGCCTGTCAGTCGTAAGTACTTCCCTTTCCCTGTTCCATTTCCCTGTTCCATTTTTTTTGTCTACATGTTAGGCTGTAGTGACCCCTTTTTATATTAATTTATTGTTGTCACTCTGTACATAGGGATGAAATACTAACTGTTAGCTATTACATGGGCTCCATTTTCATTGTGCACAAAGACCAGTTAGTTTCAGAGCAGGTGGTGAGCTCTTTTTTTTTCCCTTCGTCAGAATTAGTCAGAGTGTGCGGTTTTGTTGTGATGTAGGCAGAAGGAAGCTAGAAGCTGTTGGTGCGTCAGGTGTTATGCACTGAAAAAATGGAGCCCAAATGCTAGCAGCACCCGTGCTGAACTCTTTCTGCAAAAACAATCAGCAAAAATGCTTCCTTTCTTTCTGAATGTGGAGTACTGCAGTGTGGCCAATGATACTGACTTTCTCACTGCCATAAATCATCTTTGCCACTGCAGTCACCATTAATCACACTCTTCATTCTAACAGTTTAAATACTTTTGAATGCATGCAGATCATACATCCAGATCATGTCTTAATGGAATTGAATGTATGCATCTTCCTGAATCAACTTCTCACTGTAGTTAAGGAGGGTTTTGTGCTTTCAGCGCAATGTGTGCATTTGTTTAATGATGTTTAGTTGAAATGTGAAGCTGCTAGCACTTAAGTGGGCCCATGATCAGGTTGCATGGAAATGATTCTAACAAGTGGTTCTAAAGTTAACTAGCTAAGTGAGCCAGTAGGCTAATTGAATACTATAAAAAAGATTCATGTATATGCCCTTCACTAAAAGCTATCCAATATTTTGCCTGAGAGATATGGTATTTGATCCTTATACTGCATATAGAATTTTTTTCCCTTGCATGTTTTTGTTAGTTATTCTATGTCTGGATTGTATACTTGGCTAAATTTAAGTACTTTTACAGATTCTTGTTAATACGTGCTTCTTTTAAATGCGTTTCCACTTAATATGCGCTCACTCCTTGAACCCCAAAGTTATAACATGGGGTTGAACAAATAGCACATATTTGTAATTTTTCGAGGATGACTAACATTTTGACTGAAATTAACCATGTTAGAGCAATTTTGCTTTGACCTATGGTTCATGCCCACACACACGTATTACCTCTAACTCCTGTATACATACCTGATTGCTCCATTATTTATATCATGTGTCGTGTTAGTTTAGGTATCCGTTAAGGAGTTCCTGTTCTGTCAGGCTTCTGATTTCAACATTTCCTCCACAAAGGTTTCTATACCTGCAAGTTTGTCTGCGTACTTGAGTTAGATTGTATTTTGTTTATTCAGTGTGAGACTGAGTGGTGGTATATGATCCTCTTGTGTTTCAGTTTTGCTATTAATAATAAATCTTTGAAAAAAAATTTCCATTTTACTATTTATTTATTTCTGCCCATTGTCATGCTCGTGCAAACACCAGACAAACGGTATCCAAGCCATAATCCATGACTATGGTGCTCTAATCAGGAGCTTCAATAAAAATATCTAATAATAATAATTTCCTCCAATCCTGTTATACCTAAGCCACTGGCTGTAGTGTAGCAGATGAAGTGATTAAAAATAAGTCACTGTAAATAAGTGAATAGTGAATAAACATTCCTTTTGCTAGTCTTTTATTTGGAGTAGATTACTTGTCTGCTAGGCAACTACAATTAAAGAAGTAATAACCCATGAATAACATGAATCTTGCATGTTCCAGGCGCCCGGGCTCGCAGTTTGTTCGTTGATAGTGATCTTTGGGATCTCCCATTTTGTAGTGGCATGAAAACATTGTGAGAACATTTAGTTTGACCTTTTAATTCCATAATGCCTCACAAATAGGTGCTGTATCAGCAAAATACATCAACAGCCACAGAATACCCATAAAGCACTGCTTTGTTTGGTTTAATTCCCCTGTACGTTCACTTAGGAATATTAAAAGGTAAAACAGGAAAGTCTCTGGACTTCTCTGTGAATTGTTTGTAAATGTAAGGAGGGGATTAATCATTGTTCTCGTCACATGGTCAGTTTATAGGAGGCTAAATTGCTTTGTTGTCTGATAACCGACAAGTAATGGTGTGTACAGATATTTGCTAATGTTTATGCTAATGTGAAGAAAAATGATTGTTGCAGAGTGAAGTGCAGTCCAATGTGATTTACAATTATTGACACTAATCAGGAGTTCTCTTCCCTGTTCTATGTGGTGCTCCTTGTTTGAATAAATGTAGGGTAAATAGTAAGGAGAAGATGCAGCAAAAATCTTGAGGACTTAAGTTGTTTTGTTTAAGTGCAGGTAAATATAATGCTGTTGGGGTTTTTTTTTTGGTTATTGTAGGGGAGCCTTAGGTCTGTGACTTCAGTCCATGAGTCAGTGTTTTGAAAGGAAGAACTGTGTGCTCTCTCTCTATTCATTCAGCGCCCCTTCGCTCCCATTCTCCATTTGCATGTTCTTTCACAGCCTGCTTTCTTCTGTCAACATAAGTGTGTGAGAAGTGTGTCAGAGTTTCAAGAGTGTGTGTGTGTGTGTGTGTGTGTGTGTGTGTGTGTGTGTGTGTGTGTGTGTGTGTGTGTGTGTGTGAGGTGGGGGTGTGTTCACCCTGCAATGGACTAACGAGCTGTTCAGGATGTACCCCGCCTTCACCCAGTCGGCTGCAATAGGCTCCATCCTCAGATGATATATCTGCTTATCAAAACAGTTTTATCAGTTCATCCTCTCGTGCCATTTCAGTCCTTTCGTTCCCTCTATGGACACTCAGCATCCACAGCTCTCGAACTTGAAAACGAGACGGCTTGATGACTCCTGCACTAGTAACCATAAATGAAAGCTAAGAGGATAACTTCTCACAATATCATCCATTTTTAATGACAACGGTCTTATGGGTCAATAATGTTCATCCTTTAATTTCACTATTAAGTCATTATGAATGGATAGAAAGCTTTTATTTTGCACATACCCCAAAAAAACCCCCAATACAAACAGGACGGGTAAGAACTCGGCAGTATAATACGGTGTAATGTTTTTACACTTGGCTGTAGTGGTTATACTGATGCTACAAACATTAATATCGCTCGCATGGGGGTGGTTCTGATGGCAGGGTAGCGCGGTTCCAAACCATGTTGGACCGCCAAAATAACAATGATGGCGGAATGGCTGAACAGCCTCACACTTGGGGTGGTTAAAAATGACGTCGGTGTGACAAAACAATAGTTGGTAGTAGGCGTATTTAAACACGTGTATTTAGGGCAATTCGGAAAAGTGACAAGAAGACGGTCATACACGCTTCGGAGAACCGGCGTAAAATTTCGAACGTTTGCAAAATCTCGTGCTTTATGGTGCCAGAGCCAGTCGACGTCAAACTCCGTGGTGTTACGACAGCGTCACTGCAGCCCAACACGCTTTGGAACCACCCTGAACCGCCGTCAGATCCGCCCACCGTGAGGCCAGCTGTAGTTTGGTCGGTGCTCTGTCTTGGGTCGTTCTGGTCAGAGTCATTTACCACCAATGTGGTGTCGATGCCTTATCTTAAACCAGGTGTATGCACTTTGAGCAACAAAGCCAATGCCGACAGGCGGTCAGCACCACGGCACCACACACCGTTGTTCTCAAAGTTGGAACCACCGAGATGTTTGCAGCCATTTTGATAATGATGATTCAGAAATGGTTACACGAGGGCTGGGCAACCTTAAAATGCAAGATGTCACGTTACCCTTTATTGCAGCTGCCGGGAGACTAAAGCCCATTGGGCGAAAGTGGGGTCTGTCATCACAGGGCCAACACTCACACACATCCATTTGGTTTCTGGCTACTCCGGTTTTCCTCCAACAGTCCAAGAACACGCACATCAAGCTCAGTGGCTGTTCCAAATTGCCCCTAGGTTTGAGAGTGATAGCGGATGGTTTTGTGTGTGTTTGTGTGTTGGCGTGCAGTGACTGGCGAGCTGTTCAGGGTGTACCCTGCCTTCGCCCAGAGTTGGCTGAGACAGGACCCTACCCTACCTTCTCATGAAGAAGGAATGAAGGAAAGGTTCATAATGTCATCACTATATTAAGAATTTTCTATATTAAGAAAATCAAACCCATCATGTCCAAGGAGAACCAATAGGAAGAAACAACCACTTCAGCAAGTTTCCGCGGTGGCTATGAGGAAATCGAGCGCACAAGGTAAGTATTCAACCCATTCACATTTCAGAATACGAATAAATTACTCGGGTTGGCTCGATAACTCGCTGATAACACCACCATGCTGCGTATGTCCGATTCCCAACACTAATATTCACATTTCGAAACACGACAGCCTAGCTAACGCACACGCTAGCACGGTTTCGGGAGGTCGGAGGGGACCAAAGCACAGGAAAGTCCCGCGGACCCTGAATCTGCGAGGTGACATCCTGCCCCGTCTTAATCTATTCACGGAATGAAAACATACACACACGTCCATCCTTTTGGATTTTAGGAGTTAACTCACGATTCACCTCTTCCTTCACTCTGAGAGTTTCATTCCTAATCGAAAAATTTTACTGTCCAACTGTCGTATTTCGGATGCCTTTACCGTTACGCCGACACGCATCTCATTACAGCGATGCAAAAAAAATTAATAGTTGCTATACTCATGACGGAAGGTTGTTGGGAGATTCTGGCAGGATGCTCAGCCCACTCACATACCGCATATAGCTAACTGAAAACATTATAAAAAGCCTTAAGGCCCACTCTGTGCTGATTTTCATCCATCCGGCTTCACGCTTCACCACTTTGAATGAGTAATCCACCAAAAGGGTGAGTAGAGGAGAAGAAGGACTGAGGAAGCAGGAAAGCGTCCACGCAGGCGTAGGATAGTGTGAGATTCTCAAGACACAATGCATCTGACTCCCGGACGATTATTATTAGCATTGAGATAGACATGTCTGAGTCTGACCAGGACACAAGACAAAGCTCTGGAAGGGTGCCTGAACTTAAATTGCCACTTCCTCTAAGAGCCAGGCTACAATGACGAACGCTTAAAAAAAAATAACTTACTACACACCCACTGGCACAACTACTCGCATATGACGTACATACAAATTATACTAGTTGCATATAGTTTTAGGTGTAGTCGGATTCCTGGATAAACAGACAGCAGATTATTAAATCCATTCGGATTTAGCCTGGAGAAAGCTCTAGAACTGCCGCGACGGGAAAAGGCTGGTATTAAAATAAATCTGAGACACTTTCCTTGCCTCTCTTTTGATTTCGTGTCAATCAAAGCTGTCATTTCCAATCAGTCTAGCTCACACTCACACCTAGGGGCAAATTGGAACAGCCAATTAGCCTAAAGTGCATGTCTTTGTACAGTAGGAGGAAACCAGAGTTCGCAGAGGAATCCCACACAAGTATGGGGAGAAAATGCAAACACCACAAAGAAACACCGTCGCTGAGCCCCGGACTTAAA